>PVJA010012329.1:0-52168 GCA_004027025.1 Myocastor coypus
GGAAGGAAGGAAGGAAGGAAGGAAGGAAGGAAGGAAGGAAGGAAGGAAGGACACATGGGTATTAGATGGATAGAAGAGTGGATTGATAATAGATACACTGACCGTAAAATGAGCATTCTGAGGAAGACATTTGCATCAACTGTCTTTTATTAGAACAACCTTAAGTTCCTTTAGGGACATCTATATAAAAAGCTAATTAGTGCTCAAAAATATACAACCATCCCATCTTGGTTTCTACGAAAGTCCCCTAGCCCACTGCCCCTGGCAGCTGTAGACTGAAGGTTCTTATTTTAGCTACTCTCTAGACACTCTAGAGGTGGAAACTTCATGGTACTCTGCAGATGCTGCTTACAAGCAGGTACACTCTCCTGCCCAAAAGAAATCCATGGGTAAAGAATACTTATGGGGAACAAATTCTCCAGTGGGAAAAGCGCCAGTCTATTTGTCCACTCCTCCCCTACCACCTGGTTCCTGCCGGTGCGCAACGCAATTACTGGAGAATCGGGTATTCACGGTGAGGATAATTAATTAAATGCGTTTTGACTAATTAATTTGAGAACTGGTAAATAGGACCTCCCTTTGGTAGTTTGAAAATGCAGCTACTGGTGCCCCTGATTAAAATGTAAAGCCAGTCTGGCTGGGAACTAGCACGTAATTGATGGGGGCACTTTTGCAACTTTTAAGGTTTGTCAGATTGTATCCTCCTCATACTGCTTAACCCCTTTTAATCAGTAAGTATAAAATTCATTCAAGGGCATAAAATATAACTGACAATAGCATACATCAAATCCCAAACTGAACATTCAAAATAAATTGTTTCGAGATTTTTGTCACCAACATTGATTTCTGCCTTTCAAGCTAGTTTCTGGGGCAGCCACATAAAAGTTAAATACAAGCTATCTATGGGCTCATTGGATTGCAGTAATTCATTAAGCCGATGGTGGCTTTAATAAATCTGAGCATAAACATCGCTTCCCCAGACACCCTCAGCTTGGAAATGTGCCACTAATCAGAGGGTGGTAAAATGAATCTCCTTGGCACACAGGGGAGGTGAGAAGTGGCACTGGGAGGTGGCAGAGGAATGACTTCCAGGGGTACCATGTGCTTCGGCAACCCGCATGTTCAGTGATGGGAAGACCGGGCCACCTGGGGAACCAGCACTTCAGGAGCAAGCAGGCGGCCCGTTAGGGGTCCAAAGCTGGTTGTTGGCTTCAAATGGGAGCCCATTTGCTCGGTGGCCTTGGGCTCCTCAGATTAACACCCTTGAGTGCCATTCCTGGCCACAGGGCTCACTTCATTGTTATTAACCTGCAAAGCACGATCCCACAGCAATTACCCAGAGATAGTGCCAGACGGGATGGAGACCATTATCACACCCACTTCCCGGGTTTGAAAACTAAAATTTAGATACCAAAGTGATCTGCCTGAGACCCCAGGGCTGGCAAAGGCGGGGCCTGCAGAGTAACTGGTGACCTGCTGAACCCTCCCTTTAAGTCCTACCCTGATGACTTCCCAAGCGCTGTTGTCCTTCAGAAGTTACTTAACCTCTCACAACCTTGGTTTTCTCAGCTGTGCCACCAAGATAATAAAAATAACCATTTCCTACTCACTGGGTGATTTAATGAGCTCCTAATTTAGATCAGATGCATAATAAGCACTTAATACATGTATGCCACGATCCATATAGAACGTCTGGTGTATCAGCAAGGAACCCAAGTTGAGTAAAGCCTGCAAAGGGACCGTGAGGAGCTTCCAGTTCCGCTTCATGCAGGGGGAAGGAGACCTTGGCCTTCCAGGGTGGAGCCTTTCCCAGCCCGGACCAGCATGCACCCTTCTGGCTGGCATACGTTAAAAGCAGCCTGGGATATTTCAGATCTTTTCAGCTGTGACTCATTATAGTAAATAGGGATACAGCGAGGAGAGGAGACGAGAAAAGAATTGGCATTCGCTAACTTATGGGATTTTTTTTTTCTTTTTTTGAGGAAAGTGATACACAAGAAGGTGAAAAGCAATCAGGAGAATTTACAGAAACCCTTGTGGCCCCAAGGGTCATGGGTTTAGGAGTCTACTCCTGGAAATACATCTTTTTAAATGACAGGTGATTATTGAATTGAACAGGCAAGAATGTTAATAAATCAAATCATAGCAGGGTAGATTTGGGTCAATGACGACCAAACTGTGTCCTTTAAGGGGCAGTTGGTCCATCTGTACTTGAGTTCAAAAGTAAGATAGAGCAGCACACGTGGCTCTTTATTACAAGTTGATTCAGCACTTTGAAATATATTAAAATGCTTTATGAATTTAGTTATATGTATGTATGTATGTATGTATCTAGTACAGAGTCTACAGGGTTTCACTATACAGATCAGGCTTGTAGTGATCCTTCCTGTTTTCAGCCTCCCAAGCGGTAGGATTACGGGTATGCACCACCACACCCAGCCTCAGTCGCCATCATAGCGCCCCCTGGGGCTGGGACCAGCACTGCCCGCTGGGGATAGAATCTTGGTCCCGGCTGGCGGGCTAAGCAGGCCCTTTAGTCTACTGAGCTATCTGGCCAGCCCTTATGAATTTAGTTTTTAAAATCAGGTTCCTGTTACACCCCTTATTCATGGAAGAGGATGGTTTCAGAGCCATTAATTTACTTGAACTTGGCCATGATCCTTAAAGATACACAAAGAGCTTTTTATCGTTCCCACTTTAGGAGAGTATAACAGAAATACTAAAGGCAAGAACCAAAGTTCGTTCCTTCTTTCTTTCTTTCTTTCTTCTCTCTTTTTTTTTTCTTTCTTTCTTTCTTTCTATCCCCCAGCATGTGCCTAATAAAATGGTAAGCTGAATGTGGTAGCAGAACCTCTAAGATGCTATTATGGTTTATGTCGAATTGTCCCCACAAAGCCTCATGTAGTCATTGGGCGAGAACTTCTATAGATTGAGACTTGACTCATGAGTCACTGGGATTATGTGTTTAGTACTGATAAGTCTGAGTAGGGCTGGGACTGTGGGTGTGGTCTAGGGCTGATATCCTAAGGCAGAGAGCCTGATAGGAATATAGACAGAGAGACAGACTAGCGCTGTTGCTCTGCTGCCGTCTTTGGTTGGCCACCTCTGTCATCATTTTGTTGCTCCTCCACCATGAACTGGATGCTCTCTGCCCTGTTCCACTCAGCCTTGAATCCAGCCGAATATGGACTGAAACCTCCAGTAACTATGAGCTAATAAACCTTTCCTTCCTTCATTTTGAGTGTCAGGTATTTGCCCCAGTAACGAGTAAAAAGCAACTAAGACAGATGCCTTCCTGGAGACTTAGAAGACAGCCCAGAACAGAGTCCTGGCGCTCTGCTGTGACATCAGCGTCCTTAAGTTCAAATCCCAGCTATGCCCTTTAACAACCTTCAGGATTTATCTCATGGTACCTTAGCTCAGAGAGGTGCTAATAATGCCCACCTCCCAGAGCTGTCCTAGCCATTAAATTTCAAGCAGACAGAATGAGAGGTGATACATAAGGCTCTTATGAAGACACCTACAAATGCTCAGAAATTGCAGCTCTTTCTGTCTTGTGAGTATACTTAGAAATGCTGGGATAAGCATACTTGTTTGACCGTTGCAGGATTATTTCTAAGCATGCCTTAATCATCTGCTTCAGAGTCAACATGAACAAACACAGCAGCTGGCACACACCGGTCGAGGAACAGAATCCGGATGACTCACGTGGCAGCCAGGCAAAAACCTGAGCGCTGGTAGAAACCTGTAGAAACATCATCCCTTAATTTAATACAATGTAGTAGTATTAATCAGCGACAGGAAGACCGGTGTGAGGCTGCTTGCTGCCTCTCATACGGGGTCCATCCCCTTTATTATCTCTAGAATGTTATATAGACCTTTTCCCGAGTGGGAGAGGGGGGCCACTCATTTAATTTCTAAGTAAGGGATAATTAGCACCAACTGTGATTCATAGCTACAGGAACCTGACATCATTTTCATGGCGTACTACTTAGAATATTTGCAAATTCACTGGCCTTCCAGGATAATTAGATTGTGTTGCAGTTAGCTTCATTTTTACATCCTCGGTGAAAGTACTTTTGAAATACAGTACAAATGTAGCTACCCAGAGTGTCAAGCTAGAGGATACTATCAGCAGACGTGGGGAGGTGGAGGGGAAGGGACCCGCAGCTGTGTCTGGGGCAAGTCGCGTGGTTGCAGAAGGATGAGGAGAAAAGGGATCCACGCTGGGGGAGCACCTACTATGCTCTAGGTTTGGGGTGGAGTGCTTTATGCTGCCAGCCTGTGTGATCCTCCCAAGCGCTCTAGGAAGTCCCTTGCCACTGTCCCCCGTGGCCTCTGGATTCCTAGGTTTGGTCCCTCCTCAGTTCTCTGCTTTCTGCTGTGCAGGGATGGGGGCAGGGAAGAAGGAGCCACTTTCTAGAGACATGGAAGTTCAGGGCATCTTGAGCCGGAGCTACGGGGGTGCCGCTGCCCAGCAGAGCGGGCAGGAAATGTCTGTAGGACAGAGCCTCACGCTGCGCTGCTCTGAGGGCATAGCTTGGAGTAAAGACACATTATCCACTGACTGTCAACTTCCCATGATGCATATATATATATATATATATATATATATATATATATATCCTTTAAATGAAAGCCATATTTTTTTTTTTCTCTTGCATCAATAAAGTTCTTAGGACTAGGCTGGGGGTCTGACTTTTCTACCATGCATGACACCCCGTGTCTATCCCTAATACCACAAACAAATAAATAATAGATATATAATTCAATTTTAGGACTAGAAAACATCAAGGGCCAATTCAGAATGCAAGCGTGCATTTACTTCCAGGTACGGCCCTAAACTCTGTGACCTTGACAACTCACGTCGTCCTCCCAGCAACCCTGGCAGACGGGAGCCACCATTATTGCCGTTGCACGGAGGAGGAGGAGGAGGAGGAGACCAGGGCACTGGGAAGCCAGGCTCCTCACTCCAGGCGGTAGAGCTGATGGAGACGGTGAAAGCCCTGGCCCTGGGTGATCCGGATGCGGAGGCTGTGGTCGCAGGCTGTCGGGCGTCTGAGTGCATCCCCAGAGGATGCGGGTGCGCAAGCGAGTGAACCCACACGTGAGGAACGACTATTCTGACTGTTGCATGGGGGCTCTCCCTGTGTGCTTGCCTCTGGGACACTTTGGATTCTGGTCCCTGTAGGTGGTACATCTCCGGGGAGCTATATGTGCAGGAAAGGTAGTTGGGATCCACTGCGTAGGGGCTGTTCTAAACCTGACACCTTGAGGGAGCTCTAGGGGCAGGTGCAGGCAGATTGGTCAAGCTTTGATGTCCACGTCACTGGCAGGCCTGGTCCCCAGATGGGGGAACAACTTGGGTCCAGCAAGACCCTGCTGCTGCAGAGTGAGGGGTACATCCGGGCACTTTTCATGGCTGAGATCCCTAGCCGTGGCAAAACCACACCTGCTACACCTCGACCACAGACTTCCATCCTCCATAATGGTAAGAAAACAAAGTCTGCTTTTAGAGTCCCCTAGTCTGTGGGGCTTGACTAGGGCAGCCCCAGAACACTGATGAGCTCTTCCCTAGCTATCTACAAGAGGGGAGCTCCAAGATCGCCCCTCCAGATACTGAAATCTAGGGGTGCTCAAGCCCCTTAGGGAAGTGACACAGAATTTGTGCACAGGCTGTGCAGTCCTCCTATGTATTTTACAACATCTCCAGATCATCATCCCTAATACAATGTAAATGCTTTGCAAATAGCTGCACTGTGCTGTTTAGGGAATTCAAATTTTGGATTTTGAAATCTTCTGAGTTTTTTAAAACATAGTTTCTGCCTGCAGTTGGCTGAAGCTGCAAACGCAGAGCACACCCATACAGCACCTTATGCACGGTAGGCTGCCTGCCCCTTACCCCGCCAGGCTGTGCCTATTTCTATGATACGGTAGCTGGGTTTTGCTGAGTTACTCAGGGGCCTCGGAATCTCAGCGGCCTGAAGCATCTCTCATTTTTAAGAGTCTGCTCCATGAAGAGGTGTGAATTGGGCTTGGCTGGGTTTTGCTCCAGGCTGTAGGGCAGACTTCAGGTGCTGTCACATGCTTCTCCTGGGAGATCCCAGAGCCTGCAGCCAAGCTCAGCCCGGCAAATACATCTAAGGCCTGAATTTGCTGCAAGTCCGCTCCTATCCTGGCGCGTACGGGAGTCTCCAGGCCAGGGTTAGTTTCAACAGAACTGGGAATGGCACTCGGCAAACTGCACAGAGGGAAGCTAGGAAGTGACAGGCTAAGGATAGCCAGGCAGTGCTCATCGCAGGAGGGAGTAGGCACCAAGAGCAACATTCCAGTCAGCCACAAAGAGGCCTGCAGAAGGAGGAATAGGTGCTAAGTGATTCCTGAGGCAGCAGAAAATCCCAGCCTTTGGCAGCAGTCACCGGGTCCTGAGGGAAGGCGCTCCTGGGGTCAATTACCTCCGTGTCAGCCGAATCTCAGCACCTTTGCAGAGCTGCACGGGCCACCCTAGGGCAGTGGCTCCCCACGCAGGGAAACTAGATCCTTCCTGGGAGATCAAAATCAATTTTCAAAGACGCAGCTGTCCTGGAGTGCAGGCATCAGAAGCGGGAGGAGGTGCCGCTGTAGGAAGTGGCTCTTTCGTTTTGAGTCATTGAAATAAGTAAGGAAGAGTTTTTGAGGTCTGATGATTAATTTGGAAAGAGTCAGTTGCCACGTTTGTGATCATTGTTTGGGGGAAGGGGGTTATCTAAGATCAAAGAAAAGCTTCATGGAGGAGTTTTACGCATCCTTGTGATTTCGGGAGTTTTCCCGACAGAGGGATCCATCGCAGAGCTTATTTGTTTCCTTGGTGTCCCCTTCAGATGGATCAATCAAATGTCACAGTTTAATGCATTCAATATATGTTTGCCGAACATTCCCATGGCCATGTGCTCGGTTGTGAAAACACAAACAAACCATCCTCACGGGGGCCCAGTCCCGTCCTCCCGTGGGCCTCGGGTCCATCGTTAGTAGAGCAAGTTGCACTGCGTGGTTTCGGTGCAGTGTGGACACTCGGGTCTCTTCTCCATCCAGCATTTGTAAACGCACAAACTGGCGGATGTTCTCTGGGCTCCTCACATCCTTAGAGTATGTGGGTACCTGGAGACGGAGCTGCCCAAGGCCCGTGGACAAGCGACCTGAGCTGGATTCCTCTCTCAGTGAGCTGAGCGGCTAAGAGTCTTGGAACAAGCGAGGCATCCTGGCACAGCCTATAATCCCAACACCTTGGGGGGGGAGGGGCAGAGGCAGGAAGATGGCAAGATTGAGCTCAGCTGGACTGATTTAGCAAGAACCTGTCTTAACACCAACCAAACAGATGAACAAATACGGCAGGGGAATAGCTTGGTGCAAAAACCCTGGGTTGAATCTACAGTCCTTCCTCTACCCCAAATCTCCCCCCAAAAATCACTGAACAAAGGACTGATCCGTTGGTAATCACTGTTCCCTGTCTATCTACTTCCCCTGAAATGAGGGTCTCTTGTTTCAGTACCATCCTTATGGTGGATGTGCATTGAAATTCCATCGTCATCACTCTGTTCCACTCAACAGGGCCCAGGGAGAGTTTGGGCACCGTAAGGGGGAAAAATCCTTCGCATAGTTAAGGTACCACGGGCATTCTGTTAACTTTGAGTCTGGGTCCCGGCACTTGTTCGGTATAGAACCACGGGTGGGTAACAACCTTCCTGACCTCTTCATTCTGCAATCTGAAAAATAGCATGTTGGTCGTGGCCTCTTCGTGCTGATCGTGGCCTCTTCTTTATCGGTGGCCATTCAGAGCTTAGCACGGGGCCAGAGAAAAGAAACCTCCAGAACCGCCGCTGCCATAGCTCCCTCTGCAAACATGTGTTCAGGCCAGAAAGTTGTTTCGCTTCTCCTTAGTCGAGAAAACTCTAGAAAGGAGGGATTTATACTACCTTTGAAATTTAATGAAAATGTAAAAAAAAAAGAGCCCCCTGCAGGACTATTCATGTATAGTTGTCTGCACATTTGCCAGAGTGCTTGTTCTTTTGAATTCAAATAAGATCTTCAAATTAGAACCTGATTCACCTGGAACCCTCTGAGCTATGAAGGTGCGAATCCAGCCACAGAGAAATGCGTTTTCCTGTTTCCAAGGGGAACTAAGACACAGGAGAGCCAGAGTTTTAAAGCTTGGCTCTGTCCTTCTCTTCTTCCTAAAAGCCACTGAGAAGACTTGGCCCCCTACAAGTGGCTCTTGCAGGGCTCTTGCAGGGCTCCCGGCTCCTTCCCTGGATAGTTCTACCTCCTGCATGCAGAACACCATTTCAGAGCTGGGCAGAATCATTCTTGCCCTCAGCATCCCAGTGACTTCCGGGGCTGGGTGTGGAGCCAGTGCCGGCCCAGGGCCTGAGCTATGCACGTGGCTACAGAACCCAGACAACATACAGTGGAGACACAGGGGGAGCCCTTCCCCTCAGTACTTATCTTCAAAGCCCCCCCTTGTACTTTTAGAACTCAAATCTCCTATGTGTTTGTCCCTCTAAAGCAGAGATGTAGAAGCTAACTGTCCCGGGCCAGAGGGGTCAGCACCCAGTCCCAGGGAAGTGGAGGAGGCTGGTGTTGGACAAATTCAACATCACCGGCATTGCTACCAGCAACTGCAGCCCCTGAGCAGCATATATACCTAGCAGCGTGGCCTCCTGGTCCTGAGTATTGGATTGTGGATGGCTCTACATATCCCCAGCATGGAATATTGCATGTAAACAAATCAAGGGGTAATCAATTAGGATAAACATGGCACCATCACTCTGCTCCAGCCAAAGATGCCCCGTTGAGTGGGTCACTGCATAAACATGGGAAGTTCCCTTACCACAATGTGGACACCTGGGTAGCTGCAGGCACGGTCCTTGGTGGTGCGCTGGATCGAACCACCTGTGTTGGGTGATAAATAACTTATAGGATACTTTCAGTGCTGGAAGTTTGTAGTCCTGACTCAAGATCTACACGAGTTGTCTATTGTTGCTACTTCAGATTCCTGAGACAGGACAGTAGGACGGTACACATCGCCAGGATGCTTGGCCCTGGGCTGTCCAGGAATACCAGGGCCTTACTGCCTCTGGTTGGTTGGTTGGTTGGTGCCTAATACAATGCCTCCACTGTGGCCTTGAGTGAAATTTACATTGTTCTCTGTGGACTGTTGGGGAGGAGGGGACATTTTTCCTGGGGAGGCTAGAGCATTACTATTCAGTGTGCAAGACATCCTAGGAACGGAAAGCCATGAAGGTGGAAGAAGAAACCCACAAGTGTATGGGCGACTAGGGCAGGCAGCATTAGGGGGAATGAGCAGAAGATGCTCATACTGAAGATGTCCCCTAGACAAATAAACTAGTGACCAAGAGTAAAGTATGGCCATAAGGTGTCCTGAAATCCCCACACTTACAGAAGTCTGCTCCTTAGCAAATTGGATGCATATAGATTTAAAAAGATCCTTACCACCCCGACCCTCAAGGATAGAAAACAACTCTTATTGGGACGGAGGTCAGAAGAATGCTATGGGAGAGAAAAAATAAATTACCCACTTAGGGTAAGTCTGTTAATTCTTTTGAGCCAGTAGGGTACCTATTTTACGAGCCAAAAGAACTAACTGAACAAATGGGTCCCCAGGGCATGAAATAGCTAATGCACGGGCTGCCAAGGGGCATCTGCGGGCCCTGCCCACCCCGCCTCTGCAGCAGGCCGCTGCCTCCCCCAGGGAGTGAGGACATGGGGTTAGAAGGGCACTGAAGGTTTCCTGTACCCCAGCATGGGCAGGAATGAGATTGTATTCATGTACTAAAGGGGAAATAGAAACAAAAAAGAAACAGGGGACCCTACAATTGGACACATCTGGATTTACATCTGGCCTGCTACTTTTTAACTGGGTGAGTGTGAGCCAACCTTGTAGACCTCAGATTTCTCCTCCCTGGCTCGGGTGTTGGGAGGATTTGGCCTGAACTGGCAGGACTCAGTGAGGAAGCACAGTGGCGGGTCGCAGGGGATACCTGGAGAGTGGGAGCATTCAGTATAGCTGTTGGTGTCGTCTTCTCTGTCATCAATAGCTGCATCGCTGATAACATCTACTGCACTCTTTCCAGGCACCAGGCACTGCACGAGCACTTCATGGGCATTGTCTCATTGAATTCCTCAACAAGGCTATGAAGTCAGTAGTAATGCCCCACTGTACGAATGGAGGACTTGAGGCTCAGAGATGTTAAGCAATTTTTTGAGTGTCACAAAGCTAGGACATAACAGGGTGAGACTTGAACTCATGCGTAATGAACTCCAGTGCCTTTGTATGGACGTAACAACTTCTCCAGGGCAGAGTGACATCACCGATGGTTGCCTGGCTATCATCCTTCACATAGGCTTCACAGAGGGACAGTTAGGGCTGCCTCAGGAAGAGTGACACCGGTTGGAAATCGTGTCCCTTCCTCTATGACTTGTGGGAGAACCTCTTGGAGATGGCTCTGGGGTGATGGGAAACAATGACACCTGCCTCCTGGAGACACCTGCCCACACTAGGAGCGGGCAGCAGGGTGCCTGGGGGTTGGCCCTGCTCCTAGGGGTGCAGTGTTCCTTCTCCTCAGGGGGAAACACTTGCCCCAGGGTTTCTAACTTGCTTGGCTGCTGTTGGCCGTTGTTATGGTTTATGTCTAGTTGTCCCCTGACGGCCTCATGCAATCATGGGGCAGGGACTTCTAGAGCTTGAGACTTGACTCATGAACACCTGGGATTATGTGTTTTAGTACTGATGGGATTATGGGTCTGAGTCCTTCTGGGATTATGGCAGATAGGCTGAGGCAGAGAGCCTGAATGTAATATCAACAGAGACAGAGAGACAGACTCGCGCTGTTGCTCTCTGCTCCGCCGGTTGTTTTGTTGCCTCTGTCGCCATTGTTGCTGTTCCACCGCCATGAACTGCTGCTCTCCGCCATGTGCCCCTCAGCCTTGGAGCCAGCCAAGTATGGACAGAGCCAAGAGCCCAGGCTCAGTGCTTCACGTAGGCCCCTCCCATGCCAAGTAAGAAACATCAGAAAACTGAGGAACAACCAGAAGGGAAAAACATTTCTATGAAGGAAAACATTTCTCAGGTGCACATGTCTGTGTGTCCAAGTCCACGGTTGGGGTGGCTCTTTGCTGTCTCCCGCTTTCACACCTAGGAGCTTTGGAATTAGAAGTGGCTGTCAAGGGACCGTTTGCCAATAAAAAACACACAGAAGGGACTGAGTTAGCTAAACATGTACCTGGCAGGGCACGGATGCGCCTGCCCAACTTCCCCAGCTTTGGATCTGAGATTGCTTGAGGCTGTGTCAGTCCTCACGCTAGTAACTCTTTTCTGTGCCCATGCATGTGTGCATTCCTATCTTATAGTGCATTCTCCCCAAAACAAAGCTTTGTAAATAAGGAGGACAGGAGGGATTGAAAAGGGGAATACACAGGGACAGGGTTCAACCCCAGGTGCCGTGCTGGCCCCGCCCCAGGTGCAACTGAACTGGGTGTGGTGGCGTGAGCCTGTCATCCCAGCCCTTGGGAGGCTGAAAACAGGAGAATCACTACGAGTCCGATCTGTGTAGTGAGACCTTGTCCTACATACATAAAATTAGAAAAGGGGGGGGGGGCAGAATGAAAAATAAAGAGGAGCTAAGCTCTACTATGCATGCATATCACACTAATATATCACGCACAGGTACAAATACCCTACGATGAATGGGATTATTATGCATAACTAAATTGTACCAATAAACTCAACTATAAAAATGTATGTTCCCCAAAGTTCCATAATTCTCCCTATCCATTTTTCTGCCATCCTTTTGTTTCATCTCTGTGGTTTTCAGAGTGAGCAGTGGAGGGTGGGGGGGGCTCACTGTTGGGGTTCCCCTGCCAGCGCGCCCTTCTCCCTCCTCGGTCCTTGGCCACTGTCCCCACCCCCAGCCCCATTCCTGGCTGCCCCTGCCATCCCAATGTGTCACCCTTTTCCCCAGAGCACGTGTTCAAACCCACTCAGCCAGAGCCGAGCGTGTAAACGGACAAGAGGTGCATCCCCCAGACTGGCCGGGATTCACATGTGACAATTTGAGTAAACACAGCCTCCATCTGTGGCGAAGGAAGGAGGGGGATTCCCCACGGACTCTTGGGCAGCACAGAAGCAGACAGCTTGGGGGGGGGGGGAGGCTCTGCTTTCTTCTAGCTCCCAGGGCCTCCGGGCACTGACCTGCTTGGTGTTGACCTGCCCTGGTTTGCCGCTAGCCCTGCATATCAAATGACACCCATCAAGATCCTCTGCACAGCTGTTGCAGATGCAGACACCCAGGGATTGTGGTAGACCTGGAGTGGGGCCCGGGCCTCTGTACTTTAAAGAGCATCTCCTAGCAATTCTATATCTGGGTGCCTTCTTCCTCAGTCTGAGAAATAGTAGAACCAGCCTGAAACCCAGAGATGTGCCTGGCAGGGATTCTGTTTGTAAGAAGTGGCTTTTAAAGGTATAAGGCAGGAGGCGGGACCATGTCCACATCCATGGATGCTCGTGTAGATCACGGGGTGGCCACGTGCTGACTCCAAGAAGCATTGGAGCCTCTCAGTCACTGTGACCCAGACCGAGGAGTCCACCAGGAGCCGGCTCTTCTTTCCAGCCTCCCCTTCCCTCATGTTCCTCAGTCAGTTCTTAGAAGCCTCCGGGACCAGTGTTTTCTCCTAGCCTGGGGCCCGGAGAGTGTGTGGAAGCTACCTCCCTTTCCAGAGCCACGAGGATGCAATGTCCCAGATTGTGTCAGAGAGAAAACTGGGCCACCTGTGGGTGTATCCGAGGCCCGTCCCTGGCTCAGCCTCTCAACAAGGACATGTGGTACAGTGTGGGGAAGAGGTAGAAGGGCAAGTAGGCAGGCTCTGAACCTCAGAGGGGCCCAGGCTTATGACCTCCATGGCTTTACCCACCAAACGCAGATTCCCATGTCCCCCTCTACCCACTGGAGCTACTGCCAGAACAGAAGAGAACTGTGACAGTCCTCTGCAAGATTAAGGTGTGACAAAAATTCCTGGAAGAACCTGAATGTGAGGAGGATTTTAATGGGAGAAGCAAGACTGTTATGGGGCATGGAACTGTGTGGGGTAAAGGGGATGAGTTTGCTCTGAGAACCTCAAGTTCTTCGGGGAGACATCCACAGAGCACCAGGAAGAGGAGGAGGAGCAAAAACAGGCCACAGACCCTGCTGTCCTCAGTCTGGGTAGAGCTGGAACTGGGCCTGGTTCAGCCTTTCTGCTGCATGTCATAGAAATAATCGAATTAGCTCAAGAAAGGAGCATTTATTCTTGGGCATTCCCTGAAATCCTACCCAAAACAGAATGAGCAGGCTTGCCCTGGAGGGGTCAGTAACAGAAGTTTAAAGATCTTCACTCCAGTTAGCGAAATTCCTGTGACCTCTCTTAAATCCTTCGTGTATACAGTCCTTCAAATTAGCAAGTAAACAGCCACACGAAACTGTGATCAGTGGCAAGGAATGCTGGGAAACAAATCAACGTTAAACGTTAAAACAACAAAATGAAAAGGAATCCAAAGCGGAGAGCCAGGCGAAGGTATTGCAGGCAGAGAAAGAGAAAGTCCTGGAGGTGGGAAAGGATGAAGCGGCCTGGGTGTAGCTCAAGAACAAGCCGGAGGTCAGACGATGCGAGGTGCAGCCTCGTACGACTCCAGTTATAATTTAGAAAGACTCGCATCATACACGACAGTGGAAAGATGGCGCCGTCTCTAAACAATATGGCTTGAATCGCTTCTAGCTCGATTCCTACCATGACTGCAGGGTCTATTTCTCAAATTACAGGTCTTCAAACAAGGCAGATGCGACAGTAGATGGTACCCATAGCCTTCCAGGCCCAAAGGGCATTGTCCAGGTCAGGCAACCCTATGTAGTCTAGGCTCCCGAGACAGTTCTGACTTAGGACAGCTTTCTGGCATCAGTGCTCAGAGCATCTTCTTGTGCTCATAGACAGTGTTCCCACTCAGGTGGCAGATAATGAGATCCTTCTGCTTACTGAGAAATGAGGGGTCCAGGTGGCTGTGTTGTCCAGAGAGTGGGGCTTTTGGCCCTGATTCCTGTTAGGAATTTCTTTGTTCTGCTCGGAAAGGAGGCTGGTCTTGCTCTTTCCAAAATGCCCAGGCGAGCTTTAGCGAGCACCATATGTACACAGGGCAGAGGGGAGCTGCTACAGCGGGCCAGACACACAGCAAACCCTGGCAGAGGCTGGTGACCGTGAGGTGTGACGAGTTTGGCTGGTCAAAACAATGACAACAGATGACAGTGAGCTAGGAGTGGCGGGCACCTGTGAAGTGGATACGTTTTCTTGCTTGACTCTTCTCTCGATTGCTGGGATTGTAGCTCAGCGGTGCAAGTGTCTGCCCAGCAGGTGCAAGGTCTTGAGTTCGATTCCCAATACAAACCAAAAAGACCAGTGGCAATTCTTGTCTTAGTTTGTCTTAGGTATGACAGAGCATCACAGAGGAGGCAATTTATCGTTAAAAATGGAAATTTACTTCTCAGTTCTGCAGGCGAGGAAGTCCAATACCCAAGGGGCAGCTCCTGGTCAGGTTCCTCTTCCTTGGTGACATGGCAGAGGGCATCACCTACCACGGCAGAGCAGATGTCCTACCTCTTGTCTCTCTTCCTCTTCTCGTAAAGCTACTGATACCACCAGGAGGCCCCTACCCACACAACCTCACCTAATCTTTATTTCTTCTCAAATGTCTCACCTCCAGATAGGTTCAACATGTGACTTTAAAGTTGTTTCCAGCGCATGAACCTTGGGGAACACATTCATACCACACTAGTTTTTCTCAAGAGCAGCTTCTTGGCATGGTGGTGGGGCTACCTTAAGACTATGCAGAGGCCTGCCATGCTGGCCCCAACCCTGGGGCTCACTGAGGCAGCGATTGAGACTGGGCCTGGGGATGCGCACCTGTAATCCCAGTGCTTGGGAGGCTGCAAACAGGAAGTTGACTAGGAGTCCAATATGTGCAGTGAGACCCTGTACACCCTGTATTAAATACATTTTAAAAAGAGTATGCAGAAGAGGAAATTCTGAAATAGAGCCCACAGTTTTGTTGAAGTCTCATAGCATCTGTGGAATCCTCTCCTCCAAAATTGCATCTCCCAAGAAATGGCGCGCGAGTGCCTGTCAGCCCCTCAGACAGGCCACAGGCAGAGGACACAAATCCTGCAACTATTTTGTTACTCGAGGTCACCTGGGGAGGAGCTGTGTCTGAGGTCAGGGATAAGAAAGGCATTCCGGTAACCTTTTTGGTTTAAATTAAGTCAGCACGCAGAGTATAATCGATCTCAGACTTCCCAAGGCCCGGCCCTTCTGTGTGGGAGCGAAAGCAAGGAGGCATAGCCGGGGAAGGCTCCATTTTTCATATTCAGGAAAACAAATATCAAAAATCAAATTCTCTACCATCCCCGGAGGCACCGCAGCAGTTTCTAAAGCAAGTTTCATGACACTTCAGAGAGAGAGAGAGAGAGAGACAAAGAGAGAGAGAGAGAGAAAGAGAGAGAGAGAGAGAGAGAGAGAGAGAGAGAGAAGGAGACCCAAGAAGTGAGTCTTCCTTTGCTTGCTTACTTTTCTCCTCATTAGTTTTTTTCCTGTTTGTTTATTTTTTGTTTGATTTGAAGCTTCCAGTGTGTGGGAAGGTCCTCACTGAAGAGGAGACAGAGTAACTCTTGATCAGTGTGTTTACAGCACACACACGCTCACACTCAGGCACGTACGGCGTGACTGCCAAGAGCTAAGGGGACAAGGAAGCGAAGAAGGATGATAGGAAGAACCCAAGGATCCTCCTGTCTTGCTCAGAAGTTGGTAGTGAGGCAGGAGGGACGTGCGAACAGATAAGCCACTGTCCCTTGTGATGGATGCTTGTACGCATGCACGCGCACACGCGCACACACACACACACACACACAAAGTGTGCACACTGAGAGGCTCTGGTTGTCCAGGTTGTCCCTTTATGAATTTCCCTACAAGCTGACTTTTTTTTTACCGAGCTGAAATTCACATAACCTAAAATTACCTACCTAAGCAGGAACAACCTTACGGCCTCTAGCTCCTGCACACGCACGATATTGCACAACCATAGCCTCTGTCTAGTTCCCAAGCATTCCCATCCCTCCCCCACAAAAAACATAAATTACTGAGCAGTTAATGATCTATTAACAATAACCTATTAAGCATTTACTTCTCAGCCTCCCCTCCCCCAGCTCCTGGCAAACACGTCTGCTTCCTGTCCCCATGGGTTTACCTAGTCTGCGTGTATATTTCATGTAAGTGGAGCCATACACGATGAGACCCTCATTGTCTAGTTTCTGTGACAGAGCACTTCTTTTCTTTTTTTCTTTCTCCATCTCAGCCCTCCCTGAGATCAGGGCTGGCCTGGCATGTGGTGCCAGGGATCCAGGGATTGAACCACGGTCCCTTGCACCTGCCTAAGCTTGCCTAAGCAGACGCGTTAGCGTGCTGAGCTATTTGGTCAGTCCCTACCAAGCATGCTTTTGAGTTTCACCCCTATTGTGCTTTGTATCTGTATTTCCATTCTTCCCACGGCTGGATAACATTCTACTCTGGGTCCCGCATGGGACACCCTTGATGATCCAATTTACCTCTTGATGGACTCTGGTTCTTTTGCCGTCTCACTTTCCTGTATCGTGGGCTGCTGTGAACACTGGAATAGTGCTTGCCCAGCCAGTGCCATCTCGTAGGCCTACTGCCTGTCTGAGTGCTGATACACTTTTACCAACCATTTCTTGGGAGACGCCTGCAAACGCTTGGAGCTGCAGAGCTGCTGTCCAGTGTTCTACCTTCTCTCTCTTTCTGGGGTCCATAGCTACAAGAATTTGCTAGTACTGTGGATTCCTGGAATTTTTCTTTGGCTATCTGATTGCACTCCTGGCAGAATAGACCTAGGAATGCTTTTGCCGGGCCATGTGGGAATTCTAAGTTTAGCTCTTTAAGGAACGGTCAGATTCATAGGGCCAGCCCCCTTGGAAATGCCCACAAGGTACTGCAGGTGAGGTGCTCCTCCATAAGTCACCCAAAAGGGAGGGAAGAACTGAAGCGTGGTCTACAAATACACCACGCAGCTGTGAGGGCCTCCACTGATCTTGTGTCAATGCGAACTGGTGCCAACGTGGCAAAAGTCATGGGTTCCCACGCTGGCCAGAGAGCTGCGCAGAGCAGAAAGTGTGACGCTGTGACTGATGCTGGTTCTCCACCATCTGTCACTCTCACCCGCTCACAAAAGCAGGAGTACCTGCAGCAAGAGTGTGCTTTATGGGTCCAGGTAAGACACACCAACAATCTAGGGTTCAACAGCTACCGAAGGCCCAGGGAAACTAACCGGGATCAGATATTTCGAGACCAGACCCACTCCATTTGTAGAGCTCCTTGAATAAACTGCCTAACTGTGTCCCTGAGCCTCTGTTTCCTTACCCCCAGAGCTGGACTAGCAATCCTTTTGCTGGCTTGGTTTGCACAGGCTTTCAACACGTGCTGTTGGGTCCGTGAGCCCCACACCCTATGCATGAGTGCCCTCTTGGCATCTCCAAAATGCCCTCAACACTTGCCCCAGGTTGACTGAGCTGGTGTGGTGGTTTGACGCTGTCCAGGAGGTCACACAGGCTGTTTTATATTGTCCTATTTGCATGGAATGAAGTTTGCTATGGTAACAAGGTCTGGTGGCTGGAATCCAGGGCCCCAGTGGGGGAAAAATGCAAAGTGCATGCTCAGGGTGAGGAAGAAGAGCTAGGAGAAGCTTAGCAATGCTAAGATGACCCCAGTTCTCTCCAGAAGAGGAAGCAGGTAAACTGAGGCAGTAGCCTCAATACTCCACCTATTCCTATAGGGGAAAAAAAAAAAAAGAAGAGTCACACTGATGTCTTCCAGTCTTTTGATCTCGTCCCTTTCTTGGTCAAGAGTTAGTCCATCTAAGAAGCTTAGGACCTAGCTGAGGCTGCGCCCTGTCCCTGGGCTGCACAGGCCAGGGCTAGAAACCTGTGGAAGGCTGTGCACCTTCCAGGCCCAAGACTAGGAAAGCTCAGGCCAGGTGGCTGGTGGGAGTCTGAGGTGAGAGACACTAGGGGCCACCAGCTCAGCTCCCCACTGGGCATTTCCTGCGTGCAGTTTAAGGACTCGCAAAGCGAGAGCTCCGCTCCTGAGCTTAAGTGAGCCGCCCCTCCCTCGGAGCTCCATTCCTGCTCCCCTCAGGGATCCCTAGTCTAAGAGCACCCCTCTTTCCCGAGCACCCACCGACCACTAGCCCACCACAGCGCCGAGCAGAAGTCCTCAGGGGTGGGTATGCCCCACCGCGGCGAGGAGGGGACAGAGCTCTGGATAAGGCGCGCGTGCTCCCCACCCCCAGCCAGGGGCGCTGCCTCGGCCCACACTCTGGCGCCTCCCGCCGCCACCGCTCCCCGGGGGTGTGTCGGTGAGGTGGGGGTCACAGGAGACGGAGGGCGACCCCGGGCCGCGGCCCAGGCCCCCTCCCGGGCGGGTAGCAAATGGTAGGCTCCGCTTAAAGAGTGCCCGGCGCGCGGTGTCCTCTGCGCGCAGCTCGCGGCGCCCGCCCGCCTGCTGGGGTCTCGGCGATCGCTGCTCCTCCTCCTGCTCCTTCTCCTCCTCCTCTTTCTCCTCCTCCTCCCCCAGCCGCCTCGCCACCGCCGCGGCTCAGGGCTGGAGGCGCCGCTGTCATTGCTGCGCCGGGGGAGCCCGGCGCTGCCGGTGTCTGGGGGTCGGGACTCGGGCGAGCCGGGCCGCGGGGGACCCAACAGGTAGAGCCGGGGGCGCCCGGCCGCGCGCAGCCCCCGCGCATCATGCAGCTCTTTGTCACCTCTCTCGCCCCCAGGCCAAAATCCTGAGCATGATGGAAGACAATAAGCAGCTCGCGCTCCGCATCGATGGGGCGGTCCAGTCGGCCAGCCAGGAGGTGACCAACCTGCGAGCCGAACTCACGGCCACCAACCGGAGACTGGCGGAACTGAGCGGAGGCGGCCCCGGCCCGGGCCCGGGAGCCGCGGCCAGCGCCTCGGCGGCGGCGGCGGCGGCGGCGGCAGCGGAGAACATGGAGAACCAGCAGCAGCCAGGCGCGCAAGGTAGGGATCGCCGGGCGCCCGGGGCGGAGGCGCGGCGAGCGAGCACGCGGGCCGGCGGTGGCTGGGACCTAGGGACCCGGCGCCCCCACGCCCGGGCGAGATCGTTTTGCATTGTGGCTTGTACGTAACCCTTTCCACTCGGAGGTGGCCAGTGCCGCTCCCGGGCTGCTGTCATGAACGAAAACCCCAGCGCAGCGCACACGGGGTCACACGGTCACACCCGGCCCCGGGCAGCGAGAGCAAGGCGCAGCCGGCGGAACCATTCCGGTAGGGCGGCAGAAAGTGGCCTTTGGATGGCACACAGCCCCCAGCTCCGTGGCAAACTTTTCGTGCCCCCAGCCCGGCAGGGATGGATGCCACAGCTCCCAAGGCTGTTTGCTCTGGAATGATTCCCAGCTCAGGGCCGTGCTGCCGCGCTCGAGGTGGGCGACGGATCGGTGGGCGCTTTTCTCCATCCACGCCAGATCCCTTGTCTCACGCATCTGGACTTTATTTTCTCTGGGTTTGAGATCGCGCAGGCAGCGGGATACGTGGACGAGCGGTAAAGGCTGCCTCTGCGGGGAGTTTACATTTCCAGGGACTGTAGCCCTGGGAGCTCTTCCCGGGGGGGGGGAAATGTGGACCTCAAAGATCGAGTGATGGGTTCCTGGAGAAAAAGGCTATGATGGCGTGGATGGTGGATTGCGAGGACACCCTGGCCCCCAGGGGGAGGGGTGCGCGTTTTGAAGCAACTCTGCAGTTCGCAGGTGGCGACTGGGGTAAAGCTGGTCCGTGTTCACATAGACAGAGTTGCGGCTCTGAACATCTGGCAGGGGTTGGAGGTGGATCAGGCACCGCTAAGAGGTACCTGTAGGTTTCTGTTGACTTGGAGGGTGACAGGAGAAGCAGCCTTTCCAGAACTGTCCCCCTCATTGCCTTTTGAGAAACTATCACTGGCTCTCAAGATTATTTGAATTGTGAACTAGCCAGCTGAAATCCAGCACAGGACTGGAGAGAAAAAAAAAAAAAAAAAATCCCCGGTCCCCGAGGAAGGCCACTTGTATAAACATGTTCCTGGGTGAAACACAAGATGCCAACTGCTTAGGAGCTCAGGATGATTTTCTGGATCTGTTATTTCAACAGCTTCTGGAGTGCCTGTGTTCACATGCGTGACTCCCTTCATCCCTCGGTTTCCCTTCCTGGCAAGGCATGCTCCTGGGGTGTGGGGCGTGCATGGGGCCTGAGCTTTGGGTAGGATTCTAAGCCCCCCTCTTAACTTCTCAGTCAGCATCTTATTGGAAGTCCCAGGAACTGAGTAAGTCATGGGATAGCGAAGGGGCCATGACGTAATGGAGGGAAGGTGCTGTGGTCCTGCTGTTCACGGTGTGTACCTGGTTGGCACCTGGTTCTGCTTGTCCTTGGGCCCTTTCTATGTTGTTGTGTGTGACAGTACGTTCTCTACTGGAACCTGGGGGCTGGGGACAGAAAGGCTGGCTTGCAAGATAATGCTTTACTTTTTCTAAGCAGGGACTTTTCTAACATGAAAGAAATTGGCAAGAGCTGACATTTTGCTAAGAATCAAGAGCCGTAGTAAGAGACACTGGGCAATATTGGGTTATCTCCCTCTGTCTACCTCTTCCCAGCCCAAAGACAAGTTAAGTAGCTTTTTATCTGAGGGCTGCACACCGAGTGTCCCCGGGAAGTTGCGCAAGGCTGGTGTATACACTACCCGGAATCCAAGATACTAGCTACTGGCCGAATTGTTGGCATGGATATTCTTTTTTTCTTTTTCTTTTCTTTTTTTTTTTTTTTTTTTTTCCTATAGACATGCACAAGACTGTGAACAGAGTAATGGATTTGTGGATCTCATGATAGCTCCTAAAACACACAGAAACCCAGCAGCTTCCCTCTAACCTTAGGAATGCACCTGCCCACATCAGGGTCTGCTGGAGGCGGGAGGAGGAAGGGGACCTTGCTTGTCCCTCTCTGCACCGCTGGTATTTCTGAAAACCTTTACTGGGGCACTTAGTGATTTTTGTAATCAGAAAACATGATGGTAAAGGCTTTAGCTCCACTTGATTGCTGTCCACAAACCCACTTACATTGATACATGTTTATACTAATGTGATGGTTGAAAACCAGCTTCCTCATTGAAGTAGGGGGCATCGTGCGCTTATTTGGAGCAGCGGGCCCTCGAGCAGGTATGTTTTACATTATTTACCCTCTTGTGGGATTTATGATTTTGCTTTAGTTCTGTTTGGCTTTTTTTCAAGTGGCCTCTGGCAGCATTTTGCTAGAAGAGAAACCCTCAGCCCAGTAGATCTGGTGCCTTGACTTTGCGACAGTGTTTGTGGTCCTAAAGGAAATCATGGAGTTCTCACAAGTCAACTGTAAAGTCTTGCTCAGGCTTCTCCTCAGCAGACCTCCAGGGAGGCTCTCAGAAGCTCAGCTCTCCAGGCCCTCTGACTGCTCTTTGGAATTTGAATTAGTCTTGTGTTTCCATTTGGTCTGAGTTTATTCCGCTCTTTGCGCCCAGACCTGAACAGTAGTTAATGCTATTGAGTTACCGCTTCTCAAATTAAGGTTTTGAATGAAATGAGTATCTTTCAAAATGCAACTGTATAACCCATCTTTTAACTAAAGGGCATTACGCACATATGAAATGCATGCTAATGTACCTTTAATAATATTATCACAAACCGGTGTGGGAAAGTCACCTTTCACTCTCTCATCAGGGGCTTGTTGGATCTACTCGGAATTTTTGTTTGTTTCTAAAATTCTTTTTTAAATGGATTAAGCAAATTCATCCATCCATCATTGAATGTTTTGTTCCAGTATAACAGCGGTGTCGCCTCTGATAAAGCAAACTAGGGTTTTCCTAGAAGGGTTAGTGCAGCATGTCATTTAAACAAAATATTAACTTGCTTGGTACCCTCGGTGAGCCGGCATGGTTGCTATGTAACAGGACCAAGAGTGAAGGGCTGGAAATCTGGGCTTTCGGCACTTTGCACGATCTTCTTTGGGAATCTGTGTTGAAAGAATGCTTGGCAGAGAGCCCATCTCTCTCCCTGCTGCAGTCGAGTTGGATAATCCCTAATGAGGATGCCAGCATACAGCGCCAAGGGCAGCATCCATGCAGGATGGCACATTTCACAGCTCCTGGGGCCACCTCTCGGGTGGGTGGGGTCACAACCGCCTTTGACAGGTAGATAGAGGAGGCTTGGAACCAACCAGCGCTGAGCCTTTGCACCAGGTATTCCTCTGGTTGGTGGAAGCCAGAGAAGGCAATTGTTTAAAGTAACATTTCTGAGGTGTTTTCCTCAGAGTAATAGCTCAAGGAAAACGTGTTTAAAATGCTTGCTGTTCTTCAAGGGGGAAATATAGCAGTTGTTGCTCTGGAAATGTTTTGTCTGATGAATGACTAATATTAGATTCAATTGGTTGCTTTGCTATGCATGGAATAAACAATTAAGCACCACTGTACCTAATTCAAATAGGTGTTAACTGTCTGTAACATAAAACACGCATGCTCAGTTGGATAGATGCCTACTGCCACTGGCGTACTGTTGCTGTTGTTTTTAAAGAAATAATTGAATTTATAAGCTATGCAACAGGGAGTGCTGAGAGCATCTTTCTCTGGTGTTGAGTAGCTCCTGTCTCTCACATTTGGGGGTGGGGGGGGGAGAAGGGAAGGGCTCCTTCTCCTTCATAAATTTCCAGAACTACACTTAAGCTTTATTTTGCTCCCCAGGCATTAAAATAGGCTGTTACTTAAAGTCTGGCTGCTCTTACCTCCCACGACTCCAACAGTGCAGACTCTTCCGTGAAGTATGAGTTACCTTTGGAGTGAACGCGTGTGTGCATGGTCTATGCAGACGCCAGACTCTGTTGATTGCAAAATGAGTTTTGTCTTCTGACATTCCCTTACCAATTCCTTCTGCCTCCACGTTTGTTTGCCTGGGTAGACGTTTCTCTTCTTTGAAAAGGAGAAGTTTCAAGTGCCAGGAAGAGTGGAAGAAAATGTAGTGGGATCTGGGAGGTTGTCTGGCTTTAACGCTGAGGGACAGACAGAGGAGGTCATGCAGCTTTTGGTTTTCCAGCCATGGTGATGGGTTGACCAACCACATCTTCTCCTAAGCTGCCTACGCTGCCCTCAGCTTGGATTTCCAAGTTGCCCCTGAAAGTCATTGCACATGGTCACAACGAGATTACAGATCAGTACAGTGTGGTTGAAATTAGTCATTGATTGACTATTATTTAATGCCTTTCTGTTGTCTTTGGAAAATGCCTTCGGAGAATCCCTAAGTCAAGTTTCTGTTCCTGGTTGATGTCATGCTTCCAGGACTCGTTTCCTTACTCTGTGGTTTCCCAAAACTTCTTTGTTGTTACCCAGAAGTCTTAGCCAATCTGACTTGTATAATAAGGTTTTGGTCACAAATTGCCCCAGTGTAAAGCAAGGCATTTTTCCATTCCTTCATCCCTTTTCTCCCCAAGCCCATTGGCCTGTTTTAGGGCTCCTGTAGGGTTATAATTTGTGACTTCCTGGCTGCCATTGAGTAGGTAGCAGATGGACTTAGCAGGTGGGGACTGCTCACTGGAGCTCCACCTGGCCACCCTTGCAAGCCATATAGGGCCCAGAAGACCACGCTTTGGGTCTTGGCCACATTCATTGCATATTGGGGGGGAGGGGAGAGAATCTAGATATTCATGTCCTGAATGAATGAATGAATGATATGAGTGCAAATGTGCATTAGCCCATGCTATGTGGGCTGGAGATCAGGGCAGGTAACATGGGGTGGCAGGATTGGCACCAACAGCAGGCATGGCAATGCGTTAGTGCTCTGCAATACAACAAAGAGGGTTCAGGCCAAGTCTTTGATGACAGGACAGATCCCACGAAGCCAGCCCAGTGACTTTCACCAGTGGCAGATTGTACCTGATGGGTGACTGACAGCAGGCAACACTCCTAGAGACCCATGCTGCCATTTTCAAGTCCCTAGCAAAGCCCATCTCTCTTGCAGAGAATCTGGCAGAAGACCAGGGACAGGAAGGTCCAGAGGGTGGATGACACCTGAATATTCTTGTCTGTTTGCTACAACCTCATGTCTTAAGTGCTGGTGTCCACATGAAGCTCCACAGGCATCCTTGCTTTCTTCTTAGAATCCTAAGCTGCCATAAACATGAAAGAAGAAGCTAGCCTTGGTCTTAATGAGTTTGGCAAAGAACCATGTTGGAGCAGGTGGCTTCCATGTGTGGTGGGCGACCATTGAGTCTAAATTTATTCTGGTGTCTTCGTGGAGAAGGTCGTGCCAGACCTTTGGATCAGGCTTCTGAGAGGCTCCTGATGCCCTTAGCCTTTGCCAAATGGGGTTCCTCACACTGGAGCTTATAACAAGCTGCCCTGAGAGTAAAGAAGCCCCAAGACCTCTGTGCCCCTCTGTGACGTGTGTTCGGGCCAGAGGATAGAGAGGAGTGGAGCAAGGAGACAGCTGCCCAGTGGCTGCCTCTGGCCCCTCCTGACAGAGAAAGCACTGGACCTTTGTGGGATCTTCCATTTTCAATGTTGTCTGAGCTCTGAAGATTGTTTGAAGTTCCTCTAATCATTAAGCGCAAAGCACCCTTGAAAAGGAATCAGGCCCGAGATAATATTTCCCCTCACCTTGCAGTACTTCATAATGGTTCTCAGTGCGCTCCTCTTGAGCAAGTTGAAACACATAGATCCTTCTTTTAGGTCAGAGTGAACTGTTTCTATACTAATGCATTTCACAGGTGCACCCAGTGCTCATCATGATTTACAAGGCTGGTAACATTCTTGTGCCCATTTCATGGCTGAGTAAACAGAGGCATGGAAGGAGATGACATTTTATTTTCCAAAGAGCACATGGCTGTAAAGTGACCTTGCACTCTTGCCACTTGACTGGGCCAGGAACCCAAGCCCACCAGGTCTCTTTCCATGTGCACCTGTGTGTCATCCCCACTCCTGGTCACTATTTCCTGAGACAGGCGGTAGCTTCTGCAGCTGCGTGGTAAAATCTGATGATTGAGTATGATGGGCCACTGCATCTCTCCCTGGGGCATGGGATGCGATGACCAGGAGGGTGGGTCCTGCTTGCTGAGTTAGAAGCCCAGGGTTGTCACCCAATGGAAAGAATCCTTTTGGCTGTGGGACTTCTTGGTTTCTTGAACTTTGATGCTTTTTTCTCCCTTGGGAAGGAAGGCTCAAAGCAAACCTGGAGGCTTGTGGTTCCTTCATTTTCCCCCAGCCCTGTCCTCCTGTCCCTCTCCTTCTACAGTCTGACATTCTCATTCTCTCTCTCTCTCTCTCTCTCTCTCTCTCTCTCTCTCTCTCTCTCTCTCTCTCTTCTCTCTTCTCTCTTCTCTCTTCTCTCTTCCCTCAGGACCTTCTAGTAGCCCCTAACACCATACCCAACTGTTACCCTCCTACTACAGATCCTTTTACTCTTGGGGTCCTCAGCCCCACTGCTGTTGGCATGTGGACCAGGAGAGTTTCTTGTTGTGTGGAGCTGGGTTTCATGGGATGCTTAGCAGCCTCCCTGGCTTCTCCCCACTGGATGACAGTAGAGCCTGCCACACTCCAGTTGAGACAACCAGACATGTCTCCAGCAGTTGCCAGTGGCCCTCTTGGAGCCACAACTATCCCCAATTGTGAACAACTTCTATACTGTTGCATCCTGGGACACCTCAGGTCAGTGGTCCTGGAATAACATCCCTATAATGATAGGGAGCTTTTTCTGTTTCCTAGGACTGCTCGATATAAGGCAAGGTTCTGTAAAGACTTACTGAATCCACAGAAGGATGGACAAATGCTACAGTACGGGGTGGGTGGAATTTGATCTACCTTAGATGCCCACATTGTATGTGGCTTCATGTGGACCACTGGTGTCATGAAAGATGATTTTAATTGAGGGCTTACATATTATCCATTCAACCTTGTTTTAAATCCTTTACGTAGAACGTCTCAGTCCCTTAGAAGGTAAATACTGTACACATTTTATTTACAGATGAGAAAACTGAGGTGCAGGAAAGTTGTGTGACTTACTCAGAAGGTCAGGTAGCAGAGCCAGGTGCCAACACAGAGGACTCCAGAGACTGCCAGCTGTGGCCACCAAGAAGCTGTGCAGTTTGGCTGAGTTTTCCCCATTCCCAACCAAGAGCCATGATTGTCCTAATGCTGGCACAGTGGTGGCTGTAATTGGGATTTGCATGTCAGGCACCGACCCACTCATCAGCAGTCCTCAGAGCTCTGTTGCACAAAGTCCACTTTGTGACTACTGGAGGATCTAGAGCCAGGAGGACTCATGGCTGGCCAGAGGCAAGAGGGCAATTTGGTGCTGAGCCAGGTTTGAGTGTGAGATGCTCACCTCTCTGTCCCTCTGCTGCTTCAACCCAACCAAAGAGTCTTCAACCCAACTGAAGTGACCTTTTTATCTTGTTGGGAAAAGGAACCAGTGGGGCCTTAGAGCACCCTAGGGGTTCATGGAATTCTTAGGCAAAGGGATGTTCCAGGGCCAGAACTAAGGAGCTGAAAAGTCTTAGGAACAATCTGAGAGGCCAGTGACAGCAATGGGCAGGGTTTGCGAATCTCTCCAGGCTCTCCCAGTCACCACAATGCGCCACATGAGTGTTGCCTCAACTTACCTTGGTGTCACAGAGAGGTATGTCTTCTTATCACCTCCACTCCATGAGTGAAGAAATGAAGGTTTATAAAGGTTAAGTTGCTTTTCCAAGCTCCCCAAAGCGGCCACCTGATGAGAAGAACAGGGGATTGGAACATGGATCCAACCGACCTCAGGGCCACCCACTTTACAGCAGTGAGCGTATCCAGCCGTCACAGCCGGGCAGCCCAAAGACCTTCCCACACGATGAGTGACACGCCTTTCCACTCTGTGCCTTCCCTACCTCTTCCTTCCTGCCATATCAATCTCCCTTGAGAGTCTGGACACACACATCGAGAGGCCACAGATTTAATAAGATATGGACTAACTTATCTCAGAGCTCATTGTCTAGAAGGTATGACTGACTTGGAGACAATTATTTTCTGTAACAAAGGCCTAGACAAAGGAACAAGAGCACAGACAAGGAAGTGACAAGTCTAGGTGCCCTCATGGATGGGTGTGACAGCGACACTGTGTAACCATGCATGATGGGCGATGCATGAATTTCACCTCTGTAGCTTAACATTACCTACCATAGATGATTAAATCATAGCATATTTTCACTGGATTAGTATTTATTTTGTCCTTAATCATCCCACAGACAATTGATATCTTCAAGGGGTATTCCCCAAGGAGCAGTGCTCAGAGGTAGGGCTCTGGGAGGATGACTAGACCACAAGGACCCTGGTTTCACTGGTGGATTGATACGCTGATTGGGCCGTAACCTGATGTCATTATCAGAGGATGATGAAAACAGAAGCGGCAGGGTCTAGATGGCAGAAGTAGATCTTAGGGGGGATATGTTGTCACCAGCCCCAGAGAGAGGTCTCTCTCTCCTTGTCCCTCTTGTCTGCCATGAGAGGGGCTGCTTTTCTCCACCACATGTTCCCCAGTGTAGTGTTCCATACAGCAGAGTGAAGCCACCATGGACTGATACCTCTGAAAACACAAGCCAAAAATCAATGTTGGCGCATTAAAGTCATTATTCTCTCAAATGCAACCAAAGGCTGGCTTACACATACAACTCCTGTCTGGGACTTTCTTCTTCTTTTTTGGCTGGGACCTTCTTGTCTAGCAAAAGAACATGTCTTAAGGGGAAGGAAGATGTGGATGATACAGAGCTTAGACCTAAAAGAATAGCCTTTTAAGGCAATTCCTCTCAAGAGAACAAAAGCCGTGGGCTGCAGAGCACATGATCTCCTCGCTGCATTGTCCTCTTGGCCAAGGCAGGGCCGCTTGTCAGCCACAGCAAATGAGTTCATTCATGTTTCCTTGGTTAACTTGAACTTTTTTTTTAATCATTGAACATGGTGTATTTGCCTGAATTGAGTAAGTGCAACTTGAAATGCAGTGTGTTGTGTCACTTTTTAGAATTAAAAAGATTCTCTCTTTTTTCCCCTTTTCTTGCTATTTGAAATTCCACATTCGCTCCCTGGTTCTGGGTGGTGGCGAGGTGATATTTAGAAATCTGAAACAGACTCCCCCCCACACACACACCCAGGTTGAGGGCAATCACGAGTCCGGAGTGTGATTAATGATGCCTGCGGAGGACAGACCTAGGATTATGTGCATATCGATTTTCTTAATTAATGTGTTCATCAAGTGGATTGCTTTTCCTATTCCTACAAGGTTTTACTGCATGAAAGCAAGAAAAGAAAATGAAAAAAAAAATGATGCATCTTTTGATTGGGGAGTTAGCAGAAAGGTAGAGCTCGGATTTCTTTTCTGGGGACTGTCAGCCACTCCTGGTGGCCGTCATCACCTTGTTCCTTTTGCAGTTTGACCTGGTACCGGGCAGCCTGCTGGAAAGGCTTAAATCTGAATGACATGAATAATGCAGACAGATCATGAGTCCATGGCCACCCTCCAGTGTGGAAGTTGCCACCTTAGTGGTGCCCATCCAAAAATAATGTCAAACCACCTGCTAATCTCAGCCAGCCAACCCATGGGCAGGGGGCATCTCTCCACATCACCCCTGTGATGTGCTCAGGGCTAACGTGGCAGGTCCACCAACCAGCTTTCTACAATTGCAAAAACCTACCCTGGCATCATCACCCCCAAAGACCCTATCGCTGCCCCAAGAGTAGCATGGAGGTTAATTCCATTGAGCATTTGTAGGCCAAGGAAGCAGGCACAGAGATGGAAGCTACTTTGCCCAAAATTGGTGAGCAGGTTGCCAAACCACACTCTCCTCCCTGATTCCATTATCACATTCAGGCTGTGCCCCATCCTCTGAGCCCCATGTCCACTGAGAGACTATGGCAAAGGGGTTCATTTTCCAAAAAGAGTCCCATGTGTTTGGGGATTTGGCCGTCGGTTCTTGCTTCACTTCAGTGGACTTTTAAACCCCTTGCTTGCTTTCCAAGGGCCTGTCTTCTTAACACCTTAGCTCAAAATCTGTCATCTTTGGCTCCCTGTTGAATATGAGTGAACAAGAGCAGGGTGTGTGGAAGACCTGCTACATTTCTGTGCTTCAGTTCTGGCTATGAATCCCCTTGGAGGACAGCCCCTGCACCCTGCTGGGCCACGATTGGGGGACTTGGAAAGTGGGAGGAGCCTTGCATTCTGGAATCCCTAGGCTCAGCCTGGGGCCATAGCCTTGTATCCTCCAAACAGACGGCGGATGTGGTTATCAGGAAATCCACCTCACTTCTCTCTCCCTCCAGGCTTTCGGTTAAGATGCTCTCTTGGTTAGTTTGCTCACACTGCTGGAACAAAGTACCCAACACCCAAAATGAAGGATGGAAAGGTTTATTTAGCTTATAGTTTGTGAGGCTTTCAGCCCATACTCAGCTGGCGGCTCCAAGGCAGAGTGGCACAGGGCAGAGGGCAGCCATTCATGGCAGCAGAAAACAGCAGGAGCAAAAGGGGAGGCATGGTGGTGGCAGGAAGCAGGCCTCTCCCCCTCTCTTACACGGCACTCAGGCAAACCACCCCAGGGTGGGTGTAGCACTCACACCCATAATCCCATCATTGGATCATCAATGAATCACAAACTCTAGAAGCCCATCTCACGGCTGCAGGAAGCTTTGGAGGGACATCATAACACACCCCACAACACCCGTCCTGCCCCTTCAGTGTGGGTTTTGAGTGCTTAGGTGCATGTTCTCATGTCCTCTATGACTGCAACTGCCTGGACAGCAGGTCAACCTCCTGCTGCCCCGAGTTCTCATGCGCATCTTGGTCTTGGGTCAGTGGACTCCTACCCACACACTGAAGACCCGGAATGCAGCAATGAACTCGGGGAAGTCAGAATGGGGCCTTTGCTGTGTCTCACAGAGGCATGAATGAGAGGGGCTGCTGGTGGCCTTGGCAGGGCAGCAGATGAACAGCCCTGGCCAGAACACCCCAGGGATGCACAGCCAGCACTGGGGGTCAGGGGGTCTGAGTGCTGTAACCAGGAGCACTTGCTTCTGGGTTCTCCAAAGGACCACCAACAAGACAGAGGTAACACACCTTGGACCCAGTACTGGGAGTGACTGACGCAGGAGGATCTTAAGTTCAAGCACAGACCAGACAGCTTAGAACCTTAGCAAGACCCTGTCTCAACGTAAGAAACTAGAATAAAGGGCCGGGGAAGGAGCTCAGTGTGAAGGTCCCTGGATTCAATCTCTAGTACTGCCAAAAACCGAAGTAAATAAAGACCCACTTATAAAGAGTTCTAGAAACATAGGATGTATTTTTAAGGAGCTAAATGCTCTGGTGCTTTGGCTTCTAGATGCGTATTAGCTTTAAGTGCTTACGATCCCCACCTCTGCTAATAGTGGCTGTGGTTCTACAGGTAGATGAAAGTGCCAGGGACCGAAGTGCTTCCTGGTTTGGTCTGGCGTTCCTTTCAGTGCTTTCTTTTTGTGGCTTGAATGGTGGAGCCTGTGGAGAAGTTGTCGAACTGATCCTGCAGAGGGCCAGAGGATAAACAGTGTGGGTGCTGGGGGTGGTGGGAGATGTAGCACCACTGCTTTGGTCTTCCAGTGTAGAGCAAGAACTCCAAGCGCTGTGGGTCAGTGCCCAGATGTGGTTGTGTTCCCATAAAACTGGTCGCCAAACCCTGAGTGTACAGCTTCTTAAGTTTGCTTTCTGACCCAGCGTGGGATAGAGCAGAACTGGATTGATGGAGCAAGCCAGGGAATTTGATGTGAACACACTCTGTAATACAGCATTCAAGGAGCAGAAGTACTTACCTCAGGGGCCGCTAGAGGTAAAATGGCGCATGCGCAAGAGAGGGGCCTATTTGCTGGCTGTTCAGTGGTTGGGGGTGAAGTTATTATGCGCGCAGTCTTTACCACTGGTTCAGGACCATGAGAAAGGCACGAAGCGTTGCCAGTTGCGGGAAACACCAGGGTCTCAGCCTCAGGTGCTTGTTTATGACTGTCCCTTTTGAGTGCATTTGCCTTTATTTCTGTCTCCCAAAGGCGAGGCTGGTGGTTTCTGTATTGGAATGCAGGATTTTATCCTGACATTGTCATGTGGCTCGGAGGCCCTGCTCCTGGGAGGGCCGAGTGTGCCTTCCCTCTACCGCACCTGAGCTGCGGACTCACGTTTGAGGTCAGGGTCAGAACACACAGGTGGCTGCTGTGAGAAACCCGCTGGAAGTCTCCAGCTCCCGCTAAGAAAAGTTGAAGAAGTATCCAGAAGGGGCACATAGTGGTAGCTTGTGTCGTGAGCCAGTACTGACCACAGGACATCGAACTTCCCTTGTGAGTAACACATGCTTTGAACGTTAGAAGAGGCCAGCTTCCGGCGCCTGCCCTGTGGCCAAGGTGTCCCTTCCTCACTATTGCTTGATATCCACATTTAGTGTCTATGCCATCCCTACTCGCAGTCAGCCAGTGGGTCCCAGTTTGGAGAGGTGGGGGAGGGGAGGAGGGACTAACAGAGAATTCTGCATCTGACTCATGAGACCAAATGAGTCTCATGACTTTCAATCTTGTGAGAAAATACATCAGTGCAAAAGATCGCAATGCGTTCAGGAGCACTGTCAAACAGATATGGCTTCTGCATCTACACACATTTGAAAAATAATGACGTATGCCAACAAGAACAATGGTTCGTTCTGCCCGCAGGAGCATCTGGAGATGTGGAGGCTTCGACTTCCTGCCACGGGGTCTCTGTGGCCCCACCGGGCAGTGCCGCTATGTAGTGATGCGGCGTGCGGGTCCAGCTTGCTCAGCGATGCCGGCCACAGTGGAGGCTTGAGGCATATGCAGAGGCTGTGGCTTCCTGCTCCGGGCCTGGGAAGCTTCTCCCGACCTAGAGGGATCCCCCACTTCTTTGGATTTCTCTCTGTCTGACTAGGATATAGTCAGATCAGTGTGTGATGTGGGTCCTTGATTTTAAGAGAACTGCAAAAATTTCCTCAGAGTGACTTGCTGACATGAACGCCGGAAAACACTAGTTATAGCCAGAATAACAGAACTGGCCTCAAACTTGATTTCGGGCAATAAGATTTGATTGGCCAGCTGCCATCCCTAACTAGCGTCATCCGGTCCCATCTCCAGCTATGCCCTAAAATCCCTCAACCATGTGATCCATCATATCATTTTCTCATTTATGCCAGCGCTGGATAATGGCCTAATCTCTCCAGCAGCATTCAGATTTATTAGAGAAGATGGCATTTACAAAACCATTTTCCTGTTCCACCGCAAACATCCAGAGCCGGTATGTGCTTTTTCTTACAATAAACCTTCCTTTTAACAATGAATGGTTTATTACCTGCAATTAAAATCACCTGGAAGAGCCTAGTAAATGGTTTTCATTTTTCTGCTTCTGTGTTTGGCTAATCCGTACCTGGTGGGTTACCCAGTACTTCGAAGGGAGCACCCAAGAGGAATTGTTGCAAGGAGTGACTGCCCAGGAAGACACAAGTCACCATGAGGCATGAGGTAGCCTGGATGACCATCTGCACTGGGCTAAAGCACTTGGAAGGAAATCTGTGTGAAATCAAATGTGATCTGCCTGGGAAGAATCCTCTCTTTGTTGTGTTTTGCATGCAAGGTGGGCCATTGGAGAAAATGAAAGGTTTGGTGACTACAGGATGCTTCCTCATTTATGGACATAGGGAAATGTTAGAGGAGAGAAAGGGGCCAAGAGAGAGAGACAGAGAGAGAGAGAGAGAGAGAGAGAGAGAGAGAGAGAGATCACCAGAAGGCCCCACTGGTTCCCACAGCAAGGACATCTCTGAGCAAACACTTCTAGAAATTTCTGGAGCCCACAGCCTAGATGGCTGCCCTGTCTCTGGCCCTTCCTAACTGGTGAGATAGGCAAGCTACCTCATCAGAGTGGGCCTGAGTTTCCTCACCATTCCTCACCAGGGTGATGCCAAGCTGGTCTCCTAGAGCTGTGGTGGGGTTAAGAGGGTATGTGAGGTACTAGGCACAGTTCCTGGTACTTGCCAAGTTTCCTATAAATGTCATTAATCCATGCTCCCAAATGGCCATCAGGGAGGAAAAGAACCGCCACCATTCTTTTGTTTATCCACTCAGTGAACACTCAAGATGCACGTTCTGATGGACAAGGCACCATGGTGGGTGTTGGGGACAAAGCGATGTTGGCGGCCAACTGGAAGCCAGAGGGAGCAATTCAGGGGACTTGCATGCCCATGCTGGCTCCACCCTCGAGAGTCCAAAAAAGGAGCAAAGGGAAGGTTGTACTTGTGGGGACACCAGTGTGCCCAAGGTATGGGCAAACCATCCCCCTGCCCCCTCCAGCCTATGGAGGACTCCCTGATTCCTATGTAGGTCCAGGGACATGGGGTCAGTCACAGCAGGTATGTTAGGGAAAAGCCCCCTAACATCTCCTGTATTACTGGGTTTTTACAACTTCTGGCCACTAACAGTAGCAACGAATCACGCCCATTGACGGGAGCACTGAGCCAATCTGTCCCAGCTTAAAGGATAACAAAGGTGGATGGAAGTTTAAGCAGGGGAGTATCGTCCTCTCTCACTTAAGTGGAGATGATACAAGGTCGTAAGCCCCACCGGGGACAGGGTAGGTGTTATGGTTTATGTCCATTTGTCCCCCCCAAAGCCTCATACAATCATGGGGCAGGGACTTCTATAGATTGAGATTTGACTCCGGAATCACTGGGATTATGTATTTTACATACTGATGGGATTATCAGGCTGAGTACTGCTGGGAATTATAGGCGTGGCCTGAGATGGATAGGCTAAGGCAAGGCAGATAGCCTGTGGTAAGCCTGTGAGACAGACTAGCACTGTTGCTCTGCTGCCCTGTTTGGTTGGCTGCCTCTGTCACCATTTTGTTGCTGTTCTGCCACCATGAACCGGATGCTCTCTGCTCTGTTCCATTCAGCCTTGGAGCCAGCTGAATATGGACTGAAACCTCCACGAACTGTGAGCTAAATAAACCTTTCCTTCCTTCATTTTGGGTGTCAGGTATTTGTCCCAGCAATGAGTAAAAAGTAACTAAGACAGCAGGAGGGGAACTTGACCACGGAGTGGCAGAGGCCGAGGGCACAGAAAGGGAACTCGCGGGCTTTATGGAACCAGACCTTGTCCACACGGTCCGTGGAAGCAGGGATGCAGGAGGCCAGTTCCCGCTGTCTTTGCAGTTTGAGAAACTGAGGCCAGAAACCCCAGGTGAGCCTGCTGAGGCGGTGGGGTGTTTGCAGTCCAACCCAAGCTAGAATGGCCCTGCTGGGATCCTAGCCCTGCTCAGCCCCCACCACACACCTGTACTCCACCCCACCCCACCCCCACTGGAGCCCGCGTCAGGATCCAGTGAGTGTAGACACACCTCTCTGTGTCCTCGAGAGACTTATATGCCTGAACAGACCCGGCGGGAACAGAGGCGACTTCTCCTAGGGGGGAGGGGGACTACGCTTTTGGTTTGGTTTTCTAGGAAGTCAAGGAATGATTTAGGTGGAAAAAAAAAAAAAAAAAAAAAAAAGCACAAGCCAGATGCCTAAATTAAAACACTAAATTTTCCTGCAGTTTATATGCTCTGAGCAATGTAAATAAAAGCGGGTGCCGGGGCCCCTCCTCATGTAAATCACCCGGGGCCTCAGCCTCACTTCCCGGCCTTGCTTAGGTGTCCCAGCCCCTCACCCCAGTCACTTGGCGTTCCTGAGACCCCAGGGGGAGGGTCCTATTTGTCATCCTGAAGGTCCTCCCTGGAGTTTCCCCAGAGCTGCTCTCTGCATGAAATATGAAGCGCAGGGACAGAACCAGGACATTTCGGCACAGGCAGGGTCCGCTGGGGGAGGCTGCTTCTCTGGCCTCCTGGCCTCGTCTGCATTTATTCTGTTCCCAACCATTTGTGATACAGTGGTGGGTGTCCATCAAAGAACTATTAGCTCTTCCGCCAGCTCCTGAGCAGCTGTCCGGCTGCCTCTGTCCACTCTAGGGGCGAACATGGCCCCTACATACCTCTGGTCACTCGGTGGGAGTGACATGGCCTTTCTTCCTTTCTTGCTTAGCGTCTCAAGGGTGCTGCAAGCCAGCAGCCCCCGGTTGTATGACTCTGTCCCTTGGGCTGGCTTTGGCTGGCCTCTGCACCAGCTCCTCCGCCTCCCCCGAGGCCGTGGTGGGTGGTGGATGCCAGCCCAGTCGGTTTCCTATCTGCCTAGCGCAGTTGGAGCAGCGCCTGCGAGGTGAGTTGCCACACGCCAGTCCCCGTGGCCAGTGCGTGGCATGCGTGTGTGAAGGGCGGGTAAGTGGGAGTGTCCGGGCGTGGGCTGAAGCGCGCCACGGAAGACCTCGAGCACCGAAATGTCACTTGTCAGTGGAGAACCCACAGAAGAAGGAGACACTAGTTGAAATTGGAATCTCAGTGTTTTTGTTTTGTTTTGTTTTGTTCTCTGGCTAAAGCCCCCAGGGTGGAAGGAGCCTTAATGTCCTCATTTATTCTGTGGTTTGATCCGTGGGGTTCCGCACAGGGCCTCCAGGGGTGCCCACAAGTCTCTGTCTCCTCTCCTGCGGCCCCTGCGCCATCCTCACACGAAAGGCGCCCGCCATCGCGCTGTCCTGCCCTGCTCCCCTCTGGGTCCTTTTCCGCCTCCGTTATCTGGCTCAGCCACTCCTACCTATCCTGGGCTTGGGGAGGTGGTGGCGGGGACCAGGGCTCATGTCCCTCAGGCAGGCCCGCTGCATTCACCCTACGTCCCTTGGTTTCGTAAGGTGTGTCCCGGGTCTAAGCACACGCCCCCCTGTGACCTCACTGTGCCCGGATGATGCCAGCTAGGACAACAGAGCGAGCCCAGAGCTCTGGAGTCCTCCCCACACGCTGGTCACAGAGCTGTGGACGGTCATTTTCCTCTTCTGGAAAACACAGTGGAGTAGGAGGACTTTCTATTTATTCCCCAAGTAAGGCTTGGGCATAGCTTGGGGACAGTCCCCCATGGGACCTGTGGATTTTCTGAAGCCACCCAGGTAGGGGTATAGTGGCAGCTATGTAGAACTCCCTACATAGAAGGGGCCGGACACTGCCTAGTGCTGTGTGCGTATTTCCATACTCAGTACCCACCTCGCTTCACTTTTACCCTGATTTTGGCCATTGAGGCAGCTGGGGCACCAGCATGGGTGAGCCAGCTGCTCAAGACCACTCAGCCGTAGAGCTGGCATTGAACTCGGCCTACTGACTGGAAAGCTTTTATTCTTAATCATCACATGCCACTGTGTCACAGGACAGCATGTGACACCTGTCCACTGTGAGGTGCTCTACATGGGTCATACAAGCAGGGGGTGTGGAGGTATCGACCGGGAACATTTGCCATGGCGAGGGGCTTGGTGACCATCTCTGAAGGAGCCCTGGCCTGGGCCGGGTCTGGAGGAGCAGTGGGTCTACTCTGGGTTCAGAAGGGGCAAGGGAACTTTTGGACAGGATGTAACATGCCATCTAGAACCATGGGCAGCACCTATTGGAGAGAAAGGGGGGAGGGAAAGAAAGAAGGTGGAGGAGAGGAAGAAGGAAGGAGGGAGAGGGAGGGAGGGGGAGAGGGAGAGAGAGGGTGAGAGAAGGAAGCAGAGAGGGAGGCAGGAAAAGGGAGTAGGGAGAGGGAGATTCAGAAGGTGCTGGCAGATCAAGATGAGGGATCCGGTTTTCCCCCATGCACCATGAGAGACATTGGCCTATTCTTTTTTTTTTTTTTTTTACTGTGGTTAAGTACACATAACACGAATTTTACCACTTAAGCCATCCTAAAGTGTGTAATTGAGCAGCGTAAGTACATTTACAGTGTTGTATAATCATCACCACTCTCCAGCTGCAGAACTTTTTAATCACCCTGCGTGGAAGTCCTGTAACCGTGAAACAGTTACTTCCTGTGGCTCCTCCCCTCGGCTCCTGGCAACCTCGAATCTATCTGCCTCTGTGCGTTGGCCTATGCAGGACGTGTCATATAAATGGTGTCATATAGTCCGTGGCCTTTGCTGAGTGTCTTCTTTGTGAGATATTTCCCAGTGTCATCCGTGCTCTGGCACGGACCTTGTTTCTTTTTATGGGTGAGTAATATTCTACTGTGGGGACAGATCTCAGTGTCCTTACCCATTTGTCTCTCTAGGGACAGGTGGCTTGTTCTGCTGTCATGCACAGTGCCCCGAAGAACCCTTTGGGTATCATTTTTAGCCCCATTTGAGCTTCTTGGGTCAGTTCTCTGCCACCCTGAGCTTGCCAGGCTTCAGTGGACCCATCTATCTGTACACAGGAGCACTCCTGGAGCAGGAGTAGGTCCCTAGGTGTGTGTATACACTGCCAACGTGGTCGTCTGCTTTCTCCCCAAGTGAGATAAACCAAATGCTTTCAAGAACCACAAATTCTGCTTAGGGGCCAAGCTGACTTTCTCTGGGTATGAAATGGGGCTGAGAAAAGCACCCTACTTCTGAGGAGATACCGGGCTCACCACCCAGGGCAGCCGTGGGGAGCAGCACCCACTGGGGCTTGGCCACCCCCACAGCAGGAGTGATCGCGCGCTTCACCCCATTTCACCCCATGCGTCCTGGCAATGGAAGCCCGGACAGGACTGCAGGATCATGGGACCTGGCCCATCCTCTTGGGAACCCAGCTGGGTGGTCTCCAGGCACACGAGACCCACAGGAACTTGGTGACAGTGTAATTGAGAAGGCTTCCTTTGTTTTCCTGAAAATAGTGAATCCTGCTTTGTGTGCTGGGCAACAACTAATGTGAATATGTGAATCCTACCTGGGGTGTTATAATCGAGCACCGAGAAGATGATCGGGGCAGATGAGGCTACAGTGGGTAGCCTGGCGTGCACTCCACTCCGCTGCCTGCGCAGTGCCCACGTGAGCACATTATTTAACCTCTCTGGGCCTCAGTTTCCCTCTAGTGCAATACTGTGCACACCATCAGCAGATATATTAAAACTGCACAGCACAGGAGGGTCCCCCTTCCTCTGAGATTCAGGTGAGACAGAGAATGCCACGGCTATGCTGGTAGGGTGCCTGGTCCCTGGCACGCACTCACTCAACTCGATTATTGTTCCAGGGGAAAAGAAACGCATGCATAGATTACATAATACAAGTTGGAAGGAGAACATCGAAGAGAAATTTTCACATCCTTTAGAGATCAAAGGGAGCAGAATATTGTGGGCCGAAATGGACTGAGGCGATTTCATTTGGAACTTTGTGAAGAAATCATAATACCAGGCCGGCTTTTAGGGTTTACCGTGTCCCGGGAATTGTGCTAAGCACCTGTCTTTCGTGTTTTATTTGCCTGCCTCCCCACACACTGTGTCCCCTGTTGGGATGCCGGAGGGTTTAAACCTTCCCAGCACTCCGAAGAGGCACTGCTAGGGGGTGTGCAGTCTTTAGGGCTTGGATGACAGCAAAGCCTTGCTGGATGTCCCTGTCACTTTAGAAGCCTAAAGAAAGGTTGAGCAGACAGGTTGAGCTGAGCTGGCGGCTTCAGGGCTTTCCACCTGGGCTTGCTAGGCCCTGCAACTCGTAGTTGCTGGCAACACTGTACCATCAGCTCCTGATGGCCAGCAAGCCTAAAGATGGAAAAGAGGAGGAGGAACTCACGGCCCAGGATCCCCTTCAAAGCCACGCCCCTGTGACCTAACTTCCTTTCATGAAGCCCCACCTCTTAAAGGGCTCACTACTTTCTTATAGCACCACAGCTTGACAACCCCAAGCTTTCAGCACATGGGCCTTGGGGGACCTTTAAGATCCAAACTCTAAAAGTCAGCTAGTGTAGGTGGTGAAGAAAGGCACTGAACTTGCGTTTGGCTACTCCCATAGACCTTGGAAGTAAACTTCCATTCAAGGTGGGCAGTCCGTTTGAACAAGGAGCCATCTATCGTTCTCAATCTACCCAGCAGTTTCCTTCCTAGGGGAGATTTTAATCGAAAGTAAGTTCTTATTTTTTGAGTTCTATGTAGCCCACATGCAAAAAAAAAAAAAAACTGTCCAGAAGGGACGCAGGGTGGCAGAGGTCAACTGCAATGCTGCCGCGGGCTAGGGGCTTCCGACAGCAATCATGGGTTCAGGTCCCACCCTACCACATGCTATCTGTGTGTGTGGCCTTGACCAAAGCCTCTCTTCTCTTGTGGCCTCAGTTTTGCCGTCTTTAACACAATCGCACCAGCTTGAAGCACCTTTTGGTGGTACCTGCGTGTCTGGTGCAAGGCAACTTGTAGCAGTGATGGTACAAGCTAATCGCTACTACTGGTCTTTTTCCTAATAAAATTAAACAAAAGCCTCCCAATGGGACAGTCGTACAGGTTACCAGTGGTTCAAGCCATCAGGCAGTAGGACATACAAATCACAGCCCTGTCATGAATGTGTTAAAGTGGGAATAAACAAGCGCCAGCAGCTGCTTAGGGTCACTGTAAGCACCCGAGGGGAAGGTGCCTGTGGAAACCCCTGGCAGAGCTCCTTCACATACCAAGCTTCAGGGGAAGTTTCTTTGTCATTGTCACCGACATGTCCTCACCAGCGTCAGCAGTCTTCATTATCTCTGCCTGTTCAGGAACTGGACCTACCAGGTCAGCTTGTCTGTGCGGAAACATTTTGGCTGGACTGAAGGACTGCAGGGCTGCTTCCGGAAGGGACTTTCTCCTCCCTGCTCCTGGAGCCTCCACCTCCCAGGGGAGCCACTGAGTGCAAAGGGCACTGCTGGAGGTGGAGGCCAAATCCTTTGTGTGCTGGACCTCAGGGGCTGGGCTAGGGCTGCCTAAGTCATCTGTCATTTGCTAATGGCACTAATCAATGGCTGTAACATAGACAGAGGTAGGCTTAGAGCCTGGGCCAGCCTGTGCTCTTCCGGATGACTGTGCTACAGATTTTTTTTTTTTTCCAAGAGTGGCTGTTGTAGCTCACAAATCGATCTCTGTGGCTCCTGAATGCAGGAAATGCATGTGTTTAATCTAGACCTGTATTTAAGAAGAGATCTGATTCTGCTGCTTGGCTCTGACCCCCAGGGCCCAGGCTCTGACTGACTACTCCTCACACCAACAGTGACACAGCAGCACCCCAAGACCCGCTGCAGTATGGACCACTCCCCAGGTTTGCTTTCTGTTGGCCTTTGCCACCACATGACTCTGTGGTAGTCCAGGGGAGCCGACCAAAGACTCCTTCAAGCCTAGGAAAGTCACAGGGGTGGGGAGATAGCTCAGTGGCACAGTGCCTGCCTGGAAAGTGTAAGGTCCTGAGTTCCACTCCTAGCAAACAAAAAAAGGAAAGAAGAAAAGGAGGGACCTTACAAAGCCAGCCCTCCCTTCTGGGCAGGGCACAAACGTGGGAGCAAAGGGACCCAAAGCTCGCGGGGTCCTCCTTGTAGACAACCAGCTGCAACCTCAGCACTTCTCCATCTGCCCAGCGTCGATTGAAGGAGCTTTTTTAGAAGGAAAATGCAGAGACTTATTTTTACCTTTACCTTTCAAGCTTCCCACCAGTAGTTGTGCTTCTGAGCTCTGAGGCCCACCAGGTGTTTAACACATGTCAGGGATCAGAAGCTCCTGAAGGAAACTCCTCAAGATGCTCTCTTGGAAGGGGAGACTATGGATGCATTTGGATCAGGGAAAGTGGGTTTGCTTAATGATACGCTTCTTCAGGATCCAGGGAGCCATGCAGCTGACAGTGATGAATGGTATTATGCCCAGTAAAATAAGGTACCTTTGCGATTCCTTGTTTTTTTTTTTTTTTGCAAAATATTAATTAATACCTGTCACATTCTCCACTTCACCTTTAAGTCTTAGCTAGAATGAAATTCGATCATGTGTTCATCAGCCACTTGTTGAGTTCTGAGAACCGGGCTATGGGGTGGGTTTGCTGTACGAACACCGTAGCATGCACTATGGAGTCTTTGGTATGCTCTCCCAGAGTACCACAGAGTCATGTGATGGCACACGCTATGGTATTCATACAGCAAACTCACCCCATAGCCTGGTTCTCAGAACTCAACAAGCAACTGAAGAAATGCATGATCAAATTTCATTCCAGCTAAGACTTAAACTCAGACTCCACTGTGGAGGCCCTCACACAATGTATGCTCGATGCCAGGGAGAGGCTCAGTGAACACAAGGTGCGTAAGGCTGCTGCTGCCTGGCTTGGATACGAATAGCACATGATAGATGAATAGTTAAAGTAGTATGGAGAGCCTGGGGAAATAGCTCAGTGGCACAAGCACCTGCCCAGCAAGTGGAAGGTCCTGAGTTCAATTCCTGTCAGAAAAGTAAAGGAAGTGTAGCGTGTCAAATACTTGAACCAGTGATGTCATGGCTGATTGTCCTCTGAGGTACCTCAGACAGTACACACCCATCTGTGGTGTATGAGTGTGGACACCAGCATTGTCACCCAGGCAGGGAGAGCAGAGTGCTCTGATGGCTGTGGTGTCACTAGATCAGAAGGCCTTTTCTTGCACCACAATCCTGTGGGTCGTACAGTCCACTGTTGATGAAACTATCTGTATGTCATGCACGGCTGTGTTCATTCTGATTCTTCTTCATACGGAGGGGTTAAAATCAGTGTCTTCTGAATCTAAAAAACCTGACCCAGACCCTGACTCTGTCACGTACATAGAGCTATATAACCTTGGACAGTTGTTTCACTTTTTTTTTTTTTTTTTTGTATTAGGGATTGAATCCACTATGACATCCCTGGTCTTTTTTTATTATTTATTTTGAGAATGAGTCTTACTAAATTCCCTAAGCTGGGCTCAAACTTACAATCTTCCTGCCTCAGCCTCCCAGGGAGCCGTAACTGCAGGTGTGTGCCCCTGCCCCCGGCTTGCTTAACTTCTTTGGATATTGATGTTGAGAATTTTTAATTATTATTCAAATAAAAAAAGATGTGGAGAAGCTATAAAATCTCCCTGGAATGGGAATGACCAGGACAGTGGGTTGCTAACAACAAGGACAAATGAGGAGAGCTCAGCCCTTTGTCCAGTGCACCTTTACTGAGCCTCGACGTGGCAAGTCTCGGCTGAGCATGGCGTTCTCTCTCGCTGCAGTCCGTGCCTGGGGTGCAGTGGACAGCTTTGGGGCTGCCTCCGGCAGCTACCTTATTCTGGGAGGTAGCTTCATGAGCCAAGAGTGAACGACCCTCCCCTCCTCACCCCCCCCCAGCCCACCCCATCTTTCCAGACGTTACCCCAACCCTCACCTGAGCAAACAGCAACAACACCTTTAGGGTTGGATGAGGAGATGTCTGGTTTCTTAAATTAAATCTCGCAGGCAAATTGCTAGTCTGTGCAAGAATCCAGAACACAGACATCACCCCCATTTCGAAGGGAACCGCAGTTGCCTGGAAGCTGTCCCGACCCGAGGCGGGGATTGTGGGAGAGACTGGAAGTGGTGCCCAAGACGTGGAAGGGCGGGGGCTGTACCCGGCTTTCCCCTCCAGTGGATGTTCCTTAGGCACATAGTTCGGAGGGTAAAACTCTTAGCAAAAGCAACAAGGGACAGTAACAAAAGGTCTGAGGTCCCACGGGTTCTAGATTCGTCCCCGATTAACACAACAGCCGCTTGCCTCCAGTAGCCCCCCTCTTTACTGTCTGAGGGTAATGCCCCAACTGTAATTAAAACTGAAGAAGTGTCACTCTTCCCCACATATGGAACACAAACCTTTTAAAAGCAGAAACCCAATGAACCACTTAAGAGAAGTCAGAGAGAAATCCTCCCCAAAAGCCCCAAAGAGGCTTCAGTCCTAATTAGCAGCGAATGGTTCCAGTGAAATTTCATCAACCTCTGTTTAAGGGGAGGGGGGACGCTTTCAGAGTATTTTGACAAGATTGAGTTTTGACTGAGGTTGGGGGAAGAAGCTAAAAGCGTTCCTTTAAAATGTAATTATGTGAAATTTCAATTATCATCCATCCTTTTAAACGTCTCTGCATGTAGCGGGCAATTTAGTAGACATGAAAGAGGGCGGAGGCTTGCGAGGTGCATGTGTGACCCTTCCTGGGGATGGACACGCTGGGGGACTGGCTGATCCCTACCCTGAGGAATGACAGGGTGCTGGGAGCGGGGCACAGGGGGCTAGAGTTTCCTGACTTCATGCAGACCCAGTAGCCACGTGGGTTTCACTTTTCAGTTACTATAAAGGCTGCTTCTGGGGATATTTCAAATGTCAGAGAGATTCCCAGTCAGACAGTACTCTCTTGTGACCACAGCCTCAGCAGGTGGCCCTGGGCTGGCACCTGGGAACCCTTCTTATTCCGCCATCCTGCCTGGCAGAGCGGAGGAATTCTGGCTTTGGAAGACCGGCACTCAGCCCGGCTCAGTACTCTCAGGTCTCAGCAGAACCCATTTCCTGTGCCCCACTTCTCTTCTGCCACCTGCCCCCATGTCGGGCTGCATTAATGACTTGGGGCTGTCAATTCGATGGCACCATCATTTAAATTCATCAGCAGTTGGATTCTGACGTAACCACTAAGTGCTTAGCCGGGAGAGAACCCGAGGCTTCGGCGTGTAGCTGCGGGAGCGGCATCTTGTGCATGTGGCGTCACCAAGGAGCTTAGGGAGCTGCTTGGTGACCCACTTGAAGATTGGGAGTCGCAGGTCCAAATGCGTGGAGGTCAAGGGACCTGTGTGGGAATACCGGGGTCCCTGGGTCAGAGGCAGACAGAGTGGCTGGCTGCGCTCTCTACAGCCTGGCCAGGGGACTTGGAGTCCCTGTCCAGTCCCCTCTGCAGCACCTTCCAGCCTCTAGTCCTGTCCTCTGTCCCCAGCTACAGCCTGGGTGAGCTTTCTGGCATGTACATTTCGCTATATGTGCTCTGGCTGGCTCAGCCCTTGCTTAGGGACTGTCCCCTCCTCTCTCTAGTCTTATTTCTTGACGTGAACACCTGTGGCTTGCTTTTCAAACACGCTATGATTCTGGAAGCTCCTCTGCTTCTCAGAGTTGCTCTTGTCTGCAATTCTGTACCCTCCTCTTCATGCAAAGGAGGAGACCCCCCAAAAAGCACTGACCCCTCAAGCGCTGCTTCCAGGAAGCCTGTAGGAGCCACCCCGACATTCACTCCTGAGATGAGCTCCCCAGTAAGCGCACTTACTATGGTTCCCGATGATGGCTCCCTGCACACCTGCTATACTACAGTTCCTGCTGCAGGCCCTGGGGTGAATGGTGGGGTCAGGCGAGGAGGGGGGTGGGAAGAAACTGGGGCCTCCTCCTAACCTGACAAAGAATGTCAGATTAGGCCAACAGAAATGAGCAGGTAGAGAGAGACTGATGTACAAGGAGCCCTGCCAGGTCTGAATTCAGGGAAGGTCTCTTGCAGAGATTGGAAACGGTTGTGCGGGGGTGAGCCATGGGGGTGTCTGGGGACCAGGCACTGAAGCAGAGGGAAGAGCGTGTGCAAAGGCCTGTGGGGCTGCAGTGCACTGGGCAGCCCGAGGGCTGCTGGGAGGTCCGCGGAGCTGGAGCCCAGTGAGTGGGGTGGGGCATGAGTGAGAGATGCGGCCAGGATTAGTGGGCAGCCCTGGCGGAGTGTACAGAGCGGTCGAGCAGGTGGCGCTCAGAGCCAGGAAACTGAGGGAACCCGATCTGTGTGGGCTGGTGCGCCCCTCACCCCAGATGTTGCGTGTGATCTCATCTGCTCCCTCCCACTGCCACTGGGGCTCCCCAAAGGCGTCTTCTTCCATCACCTCCGCATCTGAGCTTGGTGTCTGCCTCCTGGTGGAACCAGAGAGAGAGAGAGAGATGTCCTGAGACCAGCGTGCTTCTGCTTTGGCACTACAGCCATGGACAGTGCAAAGGGACAGTGCGCATGTGACCTGTGACCTGTGACCGTGACCCTAGCTAACCAGCAAAAGTCCCGCCAGGCACACAGCAAGCATGCATGGAGCAGGGTAAACCCACAGGCTGACTTTAGGGAGAAGGCCATTCTCAGGATACAGGGCTATGCTGGGCCATCCAGCCCCTAGTGATGACAGTGCAGCAAGATGAACACGGAGCCCTCTCTCCCTGCTCTGCGTGACCGTCTTGGTTGTCTTTCTCAGGGGCTGGGCAGCATTATCCTCTTGGCACCAAGCTGCCGGCTTCTCTGAGCTCTTTCTTCCCCTCAGGATGGGGCATCCTGGGCCTCTGCCATAGCCAGGGCACAAATTGCACCTGGCCTGCTCCTGGGGGATCGGGATTGGGGGCTGCTCTGTGGACCGTGTGCACCCAGGGATTCTGCAGGTCTGTTTGAAAGGACGACCTTTGGTCGGCAAAGTAATTTTGGTTGGAGCTGGCACCCGAGACAAAGCGGTCTTTCAGCACACCCGCAGCACATAGGCAGCCGGGACCTTTTCAGTGAGATGGTGGGAAATTTGCCAAGTCGTTTGGGGCCTGTAAATTAGGCCTTGTTTAAAAATTTAGATAAAGCCTGATGTGAGAGAGAAATGCTTTCATAACATTAAATGTGAATTACATTGAAAACCCCTTTCAAGTTAAATGGAACTGTTCCCTGGAAGCACGGAGACATGAAATGCTTCAAATGTCAAAAGAGTTTTCATTTATTGTCCCAAGTGAAACGAAGGCATTTTATGTGGTTTAATAGTTCAGACGCACATGTAAATGGAATTCATTTGGAGAATGCCCGGCCTGCTTGGGATCCACTTTAACAAACGTGCCTGCTTTCATCTCATCTCCGCAATGGCCCTATAGGCGGTGGGGACCACTGTCGCCACTCCCAGATGCCAAGTCTTTGCCAGAGAGCTGAACACGGGCTACACAGAGACACTGATATCAATCTCGATGCCGACACAATGCGCTTCCACCGCGGACTTGTGAGGAAACCCGGAGTTCTGTGCCGTCGGAAACATTGGTTCTGGAAAGGTCCACAACTTGACCCTCTGAGGGGATAGGGGGTGTCTCAGGGGGCAATCGGTGGCCCCCCCCAACAGCATTCGGCTGGCTTCTGATTGTCAGCATCTCATGCTGTGAGAATCATCTTGCTGACCGCTGCCCTCCACAGGCTGCTCCCTTCCCTGAAGGCTGATCCTGTTCCACGCTCTGTGTGTCAATTAGTGTGGGGTTAGCTGCAGGGAATACAGACCCAGGTTGCGCTGGGTGAAATAGTGAGGGACCCTTGAGACCGAGAATCCCAGGCTTGGGCACTTGCCATGTTGAGCAGGGCTCAGCCACCACTCTGGACCTTCCACTTGCTCCACCCACAGCAGCTTCTCTTTTCCTGGCCAATGGTGACTGACTGTCTCATGCCCTGAGGGACCTTGCTTCCATATTTATTCCCAGCCTTTGGAAAAGGGCCATCTTTGAACAGTCTTAAGAAAAAAAAAAAGAAGGAAGAAGAGGCTGGGTGTGGTGGTGCACGCCTGTAATCCCAGCACTCGGGAGGCTGAGGCAGGAGGATTGGTGTAAGTTCAAGACCAGCCTGGGCTACAAAAGTGAGCTCAAGGCCAACCTGAACTGCATAGCGAGACCCTGTCTCAAAAAGAAAAAAAGAAAAAACACTGGGGGTGGGGCCTGGGTGTCAGTTTGAAAGGATAGGCCACCTGCCCATCACCAAGCTGTCAGTGGGGCAGAGGGAAGCAAGGGGGGTGGAGAGCACAGTGCTCCTTCTTAGACCTCAGTGAGCCCTGGCTCCAGAGCTGGAGCCAATCCAGTACCGTGCTGGTGCTGGTCAGTGGGCAACAATGGGGCCCGTTCTCCCCGTTCTCTGCTGCTGTCCCCTCGCACACCCCACAGAAAGCCCACCTGCCGATTTCCACGGTGCTGCTGTCGAGGAAGGTGGAGCCCAAAACAGAGGCCCGTCATTGGCTGCCAGGCCTGGGCTCCCGTGTCCCACTGCCCCTGGCATCCATGCGCTTCTTAGAGGGAATGCTAGGTCCTCCCTGGAAACGCAGGTGAGGAGCTAGGTGCTGGGGTTATGTGGGGAACCTTCCCTGGGGAGGCAGCCTCCAAGTCCAGCTGCCAGCGGGTCCTTCCAAACATGTGGGTAGTGATGGGCAGAGAACGTTTCCCTGGGATACAAAGTACGGGCTCAGCTAGGCCTCAGGCAGCCCCTTTGCCAGTCCCCGGGCAGCCCCTTAGCCTAACTCATTCTGCTCAACAGTAGCAAGACGACAGCAGTATCCGCTCCCTCCATGGGCCCAGTGCGGCCCATGCTATATGAACCATAAAATGCACCTGCTATCCCTCCCCCATGGGTACCCCACCCCGCGTGGACCATGACTCGGTAGCAGCCTATAGAAGACAAACTAGAGCCTCGGAAGTCAGAGGAGCCTGGGTTCAGACTTAGGCTCTGGAGTTGAGCGCCAGTTAGCCTCTCTGAAAAGGTTTCATCAGCAGTAAAGTAGAAGGGGAAAGCAGACCTTGCCTTGGAAGGTGGTTGCAAAGACAGAATCAGGTGGTGCATATAAGATGTAATAAATATAAAAGTCGTTGTATTCTATAACATGATTTCATACCTGGTATGCCCTGACAAGGTGTAACGAGTGGCCCCCTCTGGTCAAATCCCTTAGTCTTCTGACCGTAGTGCTGATTTCAGTTGAGAGAGATCTATCCTTCCTCTGTCCTCAGGCTATCAGGTTAATGGAACACGAGTCGTCCTCCCTGTTCTCCTGTGGCTCGAGCCAGAGAGCATAATTCTGTTTTCTCCCCATATTGAGTTCAGAGGTGGGCCCTTCACTGGCCAATCAGAATGAACCCACAATCTTCAGTAAAAGCCACTAGGAAGTGTTTCCTTCAATACTGGAATCTGGTGACCTAAGGATGGGACAGCTGCATCTGTCTTGCTACCACAAAGTAAGAGTCACATGGAGTAGGAGGGGACAGAGGGAGGGGGCTGGCAAAGCTGGGGCCTGAATCTAGCCCTCGTGCTTCGGTGTTTCAGTTACGCTTGCCCACCCGGTCTCTTCTTCTCCCATCCACCCCGTAGTTTTGGCTGGGAATTTCCACCAGTCCTTAAAGAGTATGCCTCAGGCAGTGTCGCTGGGCAGGTGGAGAGGTGACAGGAGGGGCCAGGCAGGGATGCTTGCTGGCTCTAGACCCTGCTTCCTCACAACCCACAATCTCTGCATCCCCTGACGCCTGGGCTGACAGCGGGCGCCTCTAGCTGGCAGCCCAGCGCGCATGGCGGAGGTGGAGGGACCTGGACTACAGAGTGTGTGCAGCACCAGGGCGTGCGTCACGTGCACAAGACAGCGTGAGAGCTCAGAGGGGGCCCATGGCCTTCGCCAGCTGATTCTGTCCCAGGGAGCAGAGCAGTGCCGGGTCCCAGGTCCTTCCTCCCCTCAGATCCCGAGGGAGCCTCCGGTTAAGATGCACGCTGATCTCTGACATTTTTATACAGCACAAAGGGAAAAGAAGGACAAGGGGCCGGGGCTGGGCCTGCGCAGGTTACACGGCAGATTCTGGCACGCACCCTGGGTTTTTAATCCTCGTTATTTTGATTGGGTTTAGAAGTTTGGAGGAGACAAAGTGACACATTTTCACAGCTCCCTGTCAAACTAAAGAGCGACTGACAAACTGTTAAGTTTTAGAGAAGCAGCTGCAATCCTGTCAGCTGCAGAGGCAGGCTTCTGGGGGCTGCTGCCGCAGGTCACGTCCCCACATTCCCATCCCCTGCTGCACCCGGCAGGCGTTGGCGACAGCAGGAAGCAGCGCAGGTGCTTGCTTTGCCTTGAAAACAAGCTTCGCCTGAAGCCTGCCTTCTTCCTCTCGGTAGGTGACTTTTAGGAGCATGGGCTAGAAATCCTTCTGTGCAGAAAATCCTCTGGGGAAAGATGTTCTGCCACCGGCTCATGTAGAGCCCAAAGTGTGGCTACAGTGAAAGCTCCTTAGCGACACGAGGAAGCATGCAGCATTACCCGTGTTGGGAAGTTAGTGGAAGAACTCTTCGTAGGTGTATGCAGCGCTAGGGGTTAAATCCCAAGTGCTTGCGCTGAGCTCGATCATGAGCCCTTTTTACATTTTTAAACATTTCCTTAGCTTCAGACAAGGTCTTGCTAAACTGGCCTGGCTGGGGTACAAACTTACCATCCTCCTGCCTCAGCCTCCCAGAATGCTGAGACTGCATGCACGCACCAGCACGCTCAGCTGGGGCTGAGGATTTCCCAGGGGACGTCCTAACTTTCCTGAACAAGCCCCTAGCAGGCCTTTAGGTCGGACTGGTTGTTGTAGCTTCAGCCTGCTCATCTCAGCACCACTCATTCTTCCACCCACCCCCACACAGTAAGAACTTCCTCCCTTCCAGATAAGCTTGTGCTGCGTGCCCGGGGTTGACAACCCCAGGCGGCAGGGGCCAACCTCACGCAAGGCCACAGGCTTGTGTGAGCCTAAGGGAGCTGTTGCCTTCTCACCCTTAACCAGCCCTCTGTGCGGATGCTGATCCAGTCATGGGCTGGCTCAACCTGACACCGAGATCCCGAGCCAGGGACAGAAAAGACAAGGACGTTGCGTCTTCAGAATAGCGCTGTTCAGGAGAAGGACAAGAGTTGCCTGGTGTTGTCGGAGCTTCTGGTTCCAGTCACCCGTCAGTAGCCATGGAGGATGGGTCCGGGGAGTCCCACAGATACCAAATCTGAGGGGGCTCAAAGGGTACATCACTAGCTTATAATCTGCACAACCTCTCCTATGCTTCACATCACCCTGAGATGACTTGTACCTAATGCAATGCAGTGCAATATGATCATCTTGGAAATCATTGCCGTGCCACATTTTCTAAGGGAAAATGGCCAGAAAAAAAGCCTTCCAGAGTAGATGCCTAGCTGGTCGTGGACAGCATGCTTTAGCATGTCTGAGGCCCTGGATTCCATCCCCAGCACCAAAAAAATGGAAAAGTCCATCTACACCCAGTACAGATGCGCTCGTCACAGCACCGCAGTGCATGGCCTAGACACACACGGGCAATAGGGCTCCACCTTGTGGAGAGAGACAGAGGACAGGAGTCGTCGAGTACTTACGCATCCATTCTGTATTGGGCTTCCAGCGAGGCTGCTTACAATGTTAACCATTGGAACTTTCTGGATTTTTTCCCAAATATTTTTGATCAGAGGCTGGTTGGATCCAAGGATAGAAAACCCCCAGACACAGAGGTTTGACCGTATTTGATGCTACAGTAGGCAGAACGATACCACCCCACTGCAGGTGTCTGGTTCTTAACTCCCAAAACATTGCGAGATGACGGGAACCTCAGAGGTCAATAGGGTAACATTGCTGGAAGGGGCCGTGGGCCACAAAACGTGCGTAGCCTCTAGGAGCTGGAAGGGAGCATACAGAATGGACGCGGCTCTGTGCCTACAGACTCTGGTGAGCGTGGCTTAGACTCCGATGGGCGTGGCTTAGGCTACAGTGGGCGTGACTTAAACTCTGGTGGGCGTGGCTTTCCTCCTTAAAGCCTCTCATTTCGGGCTTCCGACCTCCGGAGCAGCACAGTGAGAAATGTGTGCTCCTTGAAGCCGCTTTGTCCATCACGTTTGTTACAGCGACTGCAGGAGGCCTATGCAGACCTCCCCGGCACTGAGTGACAGATATCATGGGCCTCAGCCCTCGGGCTCCCAGGCAGAATCCACGCTTCCTTTGATGATCCAGGATATGCCCCAGGTTCCCGCAGTGCCATGGAGACACAGCCACCAAAATACATTCTCATTATATCGGCACTGGTTGAGAGCAAGATCGTGGGCTGACAGGATGTGGCATCGGTCAGATTTTCTATATATATATGGAAAAAAGCAAAAGAAAAAACCCAAAACAAAAAAGCAAAATCTTCACCCTTTGGAACGGAAAGAGAAATGATATGATTGCTTATTCTAGAACCTGACCGAAGCCCAGGTCTCTCTGTCCTGATCTCCGGCCTTCGCTCTGACCCCTGCTTGCTCTTCATAGCTCCTCTCCACAGGGAGCTGGAGGTCCTGTTAAATATGGGGTCGGTGGACAGGGAGCTAGCTATTCTTCTCTCTCTGTTTACACATCCAGGCCCTATTAATGTCAGGAGGAGTGATGTGTGTGTATCTACAAAGCAACAGTTGCCATTTATTGTAATAGTACACACCCGGTGTCCCCAGCCCCACCCTTCTCCCCATACACGCTTGTGCCAGGGGACAGAGACAATGTCCCCCCACTTCCATTTTATCAAGCCCACTGATAAAAGATGAAAGGCTACAGTAGGCTGTTTTTTCTTCTTCTTTTGTCTTTAAATAAATTTCCATTTCATAGCCATACATAGAGAATTCATTTTCAAACAATTGATTATCTGTTACCAGGAGGTTGGATAAATATCCAGTGATTGCTAGAAGCTCAGAGCATGGCAAATAAGGTACATTATTGCCCCCGATCTCTGATCACTCAATGCAGGAGCTGTGTGACAGCTTGGGGGAGCAGGCTCTTGTCACGCGTACATGCACACACCCAGTGTGTTTCTAGGTTCCTTCAGCTCCAATCCTCCTGCCAGTCAGCTGTATCCTGTTTCTGTAGCAAGACAGACTGGCTTTGTTGGTGGAGTTGCAGTTTATAAAGGATGGTGGGCAGGGAGGTTTGGCCTTCTTGGAGCTGACGGGCATCCTAAAGGTCAGGAGGTAGGGACAAGCCACGCAGGGTCCCAGGGGAGGATGCAAAAGACATGATCAGCTCCTGCTCAGTGGTCAGCTCTTGCCACCTCCTCTGTGCAAAAAGGTGTAGGAAGTAAGCCTGCCTCAGCAAGGACAGGGACCGGAGTTTAATCCTTAGCACCACCTGCAGTGGAGGGCACACTGAGCCAGCCACCGAGACTAGACATGGTGGTGCATGCCTATAGTAGCACTGGGGAGGCTAAAAACAGGAGGATTACTATGAGTGAGTCTGAGCGTGAGACCCTGTATCAAATACATAAAATTAAAAAAGGAGAAGATGAAGAAGAGGAAGAAGAAGAAGAAGAAAAGAAGAAGAGGAAGAAGAAGAGGAAGAAGAGAAGAAGAAGAAGAAGAAGAAGAAGAAGAAGAAGAAGAAGAAGAAGAAG
>PVJA010012330.1:0-52333 GCA_004027025.1 Myocastor coypus
TTTTTTTTTTTTTTTCTAAGCAACATCAATAGGGAGGTGGGTCATGCCCACGCACTGTACTCTGTAGAACGATTGTGAGGACAATATGCAGTATGTCAACTTTCAAAGAAAAGAAAGGGGAATAGAAAAAAAAAGTAATGTTGATTTAGAAGGGTTAATGTTTAATTGTTTGATCAATCTTATAAACCTATTTGTATTAATCTAAACTGATCTGATGATGAAAATATGTAATATAACCATTGTTAAATTTAAACAATAAAAAAATATTAAATAAAAAAAAGAAAGGTCCTGTCTGAGAGAGGAACAGGAGGGGAGCACCTCCAAGCAGATTAACCCCTAGAAGCTATCTCTTCCAGAGACTTTTATAGAGGAAAACCATGCAGTGAGGCTGGTCTAAGGTGGTAGAGAAGATATGGGAACTTGCTTAGGTGGGCACGAGATGGGTCAAAACTATGGTCAACCAATGAGGTTACAAGCACCATTACTCAGGTAACATTGATTAAAATTGGGATCAAATGCGAAAGTAAGTTATGTAGCAAGCAGGCAAGAATACCAAACATGATCTCTTTCTGTTGGGCTTGGGCTAGTGACTCTCTCAAGGTGATTGATGCTTATTTAGCATACCAATTCCTGATGCCCATCGTTAGGGAAGTACATGCCTGCATTTGTTTACTCTTGTCTAGAGATCTGGTCCAAAGAGGAGCAGTGTCTGCCTATAGTTGTAAAGTCATCTTGTCTTCCATATTGTCCTTGAGGGCCTGACTGCCTTTACTATTTCTAATTCAGCTGTCTACAACATTAACTTTCTGGTACTGTCCCCAAACTATAACCAAATAATTGGTGATGATAAGTTTCTCCCCATCAATGTAAGGCAGCTAATAAACGAGGAAGGGTTGTTGAAAGATCAAGGCCTTTGTGATTTACCATTCTAGGCACTGAAGGCATTAAACATATATGGCGAAGACAGAGGCAGAGGCAAGGGCAGGGGCAGGGGCAGGGGCAGGGGCAGGGGCAGAGAGCCCACTACCATGCTACTTATAACTTCTTCTTCTGTGGGGTACTTCCTGGGTCCTGAACCTGGCCTACACGTGTAAAATAGGCACACACCTGGATTCACTTGGGCACACAGTATTTACTGTCTAATCCTCTTTAGCAGAGTTGGCCAACCCTGTAGTAATAGACCGGAAGGGCTCCAGAATCCTTGCTGGTCAACAGCAACACCTGGAATTTATTTGGACTCTGACTGGAATAAAATGACAAAGTCATTTATGAACTAATTAGAGAAACTAAACACTAGCTGATGATCTCATGGAATCCTCATTAATATCTTAAGATATGATGTGTGCGTGTGTGCATGCATGCATGTGTGTGTGTGTGCATGTATGTGTGTGTTCTTATACAGGAGAGATGTGTGCTGCCACATCTGGATCAGTGAGGTTTGTCTCTCCATAATAAATTAGCAGGCAAGTGTTCTCAGTGAACTGTATCAGTCTGTGGCCACTCTTTGCCATTCCCACTGTCAGGTGAGAAATTGAGGTGCAGTGAGCAGTAGGAATGTGGGGCTAGGGCCACCCAGTGGAAATGCCTTCCCTGGAGATCGTGCAGTATCCAGCTGGAGACAACCACGAAGTACCACCTGTCCCAAGAGTAGGTTATAGCCTGAAACCCATTTCCTCTTTGGACCCCAATGCCTCCACGGCTCCTGGTGTGGGAGAGTCAGGCAATGGGCTGCAGACAGGAAGACCTGGCAAGATGTAGTCACAGAGCCTGTCACCTGGGCCATGCTGAGGATGATGTGGCAGTAGGTGTGGCCCTGGAGAACCCAGTACCCTGTAGGGATCAGGGGAAGGTGCAGTGGGCTGGGACAGAGCCACCAGGACCACACCACCTGCAGATGCTGGACTCGGTTCCTTCTGTTCCCAGTGCTGCTGGCTGGCAGTCAGTCTGCAGATCAGTGCTATCAATCTTGTTGTATGCTCACGCAATGGGAGGCTGTTATGGCTGTGTCTAGTTGTCCCCCCAAAGCCTCATTCAGTCATGGGGTGAACTTTTAGAGTTTGTGATTGATTCATGATCCAAGGCTGGGATTATGGGTCTCAGTATTCCCCCAGCCTTGAGCCAATACCCTGAATGCAATTTAAGAGAGACAGAGAGTTGGACTTCCTCTCCATTGCCACTGTTGCTGCTGCTCCTCCTATTTGCTCTCTTGCTCTTTGACACTGCCGTGAAAAGGTTGCCCTCTGCAATGTACTGCTTTGCCTTGGAGCCAGCTGAGTATAGACTGAAACCTCCACTGACTGTGAGCTAGATGAACATTTCCTTCCTTCATTTTGGGTATCAGGTATTTATCCCAGCAATGAGAGAAGAATAACTGAGACAGAGCCATGCTAGCAGACACCAGCATCCCCATTTATAAAGTGAAACTGAGGCAAGGAACACAAACACTGAGCTGCGGCTGTGTCCTGGGACTCTGCCTTCCACCTTCCTCTATGTCTGCTTTCATCACAGGGGATGCCAGGGCCCCTGAGTTGACCATTTGTCTAGGATCTCAGAGAGCAAACATTAATCTGGATTTGAGTCCTCAGAAGCCTGTGCTCTTTTTCCTGAACCATGATGCCTTTTTTTCAGTACTAGGGGACTAAACCCATGACCTTCACAGTGAGCTATATTCCCTTCTTTTATTTTGAGACAGGATCTGTCTAAGTCAATAGTTGCCCAAGCAGAGCTTGAATTTGCAGTTGTCCTGCTTCAGCCTCCCTGTGGCACTTGCAGGTGTGCACCACCAGATCTAGCAAGGTAGCCTTCTTTACATGACTAAGGAGGCACATTTGGGACTGAGAGAAAAGAAAGTCACCTCAGACTGCCTTTACATAACAACCTTCCCTCATGCATTTAAAATAGATTCTTGGGCCAGCAAGATAGCTCAGTGGACTAAACACTTGCTTAGTGAAACGCTGGGATGGGAGTTCGATCTCTGGCACTAAATGCACACCTGCCCCACCTTTGGGTGTGCTGAGCTGTTCACTGAGTCAGTGTGTGGTGGGGCATGCCTGTAATCCCAGTGCTAAGGAGGTTGTAAAAGGAAGATCACTACAAGTCCAAGCTGCCTAGTGAGACCCTATACAAACAAAAGCAAAACAAAATAAAACAAACAAACAAAACCCCACAAAAAATGTTCAAAAAATAAAATAAAATAAAATAAAAATACAGTTTCATTTACAAAAGGCCACATACACTTTGGAGGCACATGGGCTGGTTAAGTGGGGCCATCAGTATCAGAAAGCATCATGGGCATCTGGGCCAGCTCCCTCAACAGGTGAACTGCCAAAATCCCAGAGGTTTCCAGATGTTTCCACATTGCACAAAAATGGAGGTGGCAGGGGTGGGAGAGACTCAGGACTCAGCCTGAAGCCTGACACCCAATTCTGGAGCCCATGGCTTTGGTGGGAGAGGAAGATGGCTGAAGTCACAGGTCTGGGCAGGGAATGAAGGTGCTGGCCCTGCTGGCCCAGAGACACCCAAGATCATGCAAACCATATTTGTGATTTGTTACAGCAGCAAAGAGACCAACCAGGAAGCTGCAGGTCACTGGGTTCTAAAGGCACAGAAGGTAATGCCGTGTGGAAAACCAAGGATGTTGAGCTGTGTCCTACAGTGAAGAATAAGTCTCAGCAAGGAAAGTTGGAGGAATAATTTACCAATTAATGTCACCACATCTAATGACATGGGGGAGAGGAAGAGAAAAAGATATAGAAGGAATGAAGATGTGTATGCACATGCACCAACTCCATACAAAGAATGGAATCATTACATCCTGCCAACAGGCACTGAAATGGAAAGAAGGGATGTTAATGGCTAGAAGCCATTTGTCTATATGAAGCACAAATCCTCAATGATAAAGTATCCTGGTTTAATGGCAGAGTTTGTTCCTTCTACTGCACAAAGGAATCGTTCTCTCTGCCCAGGTGCTAGGTACTTATGTTTCTATCGTTAGAGTTAGTAAAGTAGGCCCCATGTGGAGCCCTGGAAACCTGCCAATCCCTCAGTCACCACTAGACTGGCTCACTTTCCTAGGAAAGGCTATCTTGGGTTTGAAGCCTATCACCCTGGACTTGGTGCCTCTGTGACCTCTATGGTGCCTGCTTTTATTATTTGCATCCTTCATCTTCATTTCTGGGACTTGCTTGACAGAATGTCTTCCTTCCCTACAGTTCTATTGTGCCCCTGTCCTGCTGCACCAGGAGCAGCTCCTTCTGTTTGCTCTACAGGCTGAAACTGTGTGATTGTGACTTCACAAATGACAGCACTGTCCTGGAAGTTGTGGCTCTAGAGTCCACTGGCTTAAACTGTGGTGATCATTAGTTTGGGTGGTGATATCAGTCCAGAGAGGGTCCTTCTCACAGGCTGACTTGCTGGGTTGCATCACATCTTCTTTTTTTTTTTTAGGACCAGAATTCGAACTCACGACCTTGCACTTGCCAGGCAGGCACTTGTGCCAAGGAGCTATCTTCCTGGATGTGCATCACATCTTTTGCATGAGGCTGCATTCATTTTTGTGAGATTGGAAGTCTTTATCTCTTTCCTTCCCTGGCACAACTCTGGAAGTAGCCAAATTTAAACCTAATACCTGCAAAAGTCCATGTTGATGGGGATTGCTTAGTGAATGAGCTGCCATTTGTATGGATAAAGGACAAAAATTTGTGAGCTTTTTGAAGGAAAAGTGCTAGAGCATAAAGAAGGCAAAAAAGGCAGAAGAAAATGCATCTGGCTCAGGGTGCATCCAGGAGTCTGAGTTCTCATGTCCATCACTGAGAAGGTGGAGGCCCTAGGTCAATGAGAGAGCCCTTTCCTCTCCTGCTGAGGTGCAGAAACCAGCACCCCAAGCTCAGGGCAGGGTCCTTAACATCCCTTCCCCAGTTGTGAGTTGCAGGCGAGGAAGGCAGGGAACCTCAAGAGAGGACACATCAGGTAAGGATCTCCTTGCACATGGAGTAGCGACAGCAGCAGCAGCAGCAGCAGCAGCAGCAATATGTGACCTCAATTTGCACCTACAGCCTCTGTTAGGTGACAGAGGCATGTGACCTATAGGTCACAAACAAAAGGTACCAACAAGATAGCTTGCTACTGTGGCCCACTTCTAGATGACATGGCATCTAGAAGGGGAAGGGGACCTGTTCATGTATTGCCTGCTCTGGCCTCTCCCTCCGACTCCCAGAACTGCCTGCAAGACACCATGAACAAGAGGCATGACGTGTGAGGATGAACCTGGTATGGTGTGGAAACTCAATGGCAGCCTTTGTTACTGCACCAGAAGCATGTGTCCAGAACCTCCCTCTGGTTCAGAGTGGCTACCAGCAAGCCGGCCTCTTCCCTCCTTCCCACCCTCCATCCTGCTGCCCAGTTCCACTCTCCATCCTCTCCCAAAGATCCCATGTCCTAGTTATAGAGAGTTCCTCTAGTATAGAGGGTTCCTCTAGCATCCATCAGCCAGAGTCCCCACTTTTCTGTCTTTCCGTGTCATCAATGAGCAGCTCTTAGACATGGAAGATGATGAGCTGCAGAGGTCTCTAGGCTGAGAGAGAATAGAGCCTCCCAGGCAATCCAGTCTTCCCCCACGAAATTTCAGAAGCTATGTTTAAAGGAAAGACAAGTTCCTTCTCTTAATAAAATGAGCAGCTGATGCTCCGAGGAATCACTGGTGATATAAACATAATTTTTTAGCATAAAAGACAAAACTCAGTAGAGCAGCCAAGGGAGGAGAGATGGAACTACAATCTAGTGTGATAGGCATGTGTCTCGGAGCAATTCAGTTCAGGGAATAGTGCTCTGGGGCCAAAAGGCTAAGATGGAGTCAAGGAAGGAAGCATCTGTGACAGGGAGGCCCATGCTTTCACATCCCAAGAAGCCAAGGGCAGATCAGAGATGGAGCAGACTTCTAGGGTCAGAGGTGCAAGGCTTCTCTGAGCTGAAGACAGATAAGAAATGCTCACCACATGCTGGTGAAAGTGTTTTAAAAGACACATAGGTAATTCCAAAGACAAAGAAAAATTGCTTAAACTTATATGTCCTGGGAGTTTGTCTAGGAAATGAGATGGTAGAAAACAGTAGGCCAGCATCCTGGAGGTAAAGGTGAGGCAGTTGGACCTAAATTCTATACCCAGCCCAACCATCTTCCTTGCAGGCATGGACAGAGAAGAGGATAGTGCACCTCTCACCACCAGAACCAAGACATTCCCCACTCTTGAAATATCTCATCCTAGCAGAAAAAAAAGGAATCTGAGGGACCAAAAACAAAGAAGAAGAAACATGAAAAACAGAGGGGTGGATGAAACAACAGAATCTATACCATGGTTGGTGATAGGATTGAAAAGCATAATACAATGGTGAAGAAGGGATTCCTGAAATAGAATCAAACCAAATCACAGTGCAATGAAGGAGGCATAGTCTAGATTATTCCAACTCACTTGTTCAGCTGGAGATAGGGAAAGGGAAGAGCTGCTGGTATCATCTGGGAACAAGGAGCAGAGGGAGGGGTTTACCTGAGACAGATCTCCCTGACCACATGGAAAGGATGGGTCCTGGTAGCCACAGCTGAGACCAGCCCACCCCTTCACAGCCTGGCTCCTTTTGCTACAGAACAGACCTGAAGCTGTCGACACAGAGTACTTGTGAAATTAAGCAATGATGCATGTCAGTCTCCTCACAGAGAGCTGCTGTGTTTAAGAGATGAGGTATTATTTTAACTAAAAATAAATAATATGAGTGGAGACAAGTTTAGATTTATTTTAAAACCATTCTTCCAGAAACTCTTCCTATTCACCTCCTGATTGTTGATTGTTGAGGAGGGAAGGTTTATATACTTATAGCCATTAGAAGAGGAGACCCTGAGGTGACTGGTATCAGGCCATATACTTCTGTGAGGAACAAAGCACATGATGCCTGGGATCTGCTCAGGTTGCACTGGGCTGGGTTAAGAGTAACTTTGTTTGCTTTTTCTTCTAGGACACTGGGGTACTTTCCTGTTCAGGTGGACACAGGCCAGGCCCAGCACCACAGATGTACCCAACAAAGGAAGTTGCCCTGCTGATATTCTTCCAGACACAGCAAGTAGGATGTAGACCTGTGTATGCAAGGCTAAGGCTACTACGTATTTTTAAGCTATAGGCATTTTGGAATCCTAAGCGAGCCCTGTTCCCACCTGCTTTCCCTGCCATTCAAAATCCTGGAAAGCCTTAATTTTCTGGAGGATGAAAAAGATGGCCTGAGCAGGCTGCTTTCCAGCTAACATTCCCTTGGATTATAGTGCCTATCAGTTTATGCCATTCAGTTTATTTTTTTATTTTTATTTTTTAAAAGACTTTTTATTTTATTTATTCATTTTTTTCTTGTTTCAGAACCTTTGTTTGTTTATTCACTCATTTTTATGGCCGGCTCAGCCTGCCCTGAGGGCAGGGCTGGCGCAGCATGTGGTGCCGGGAATCGAACCGCAGTCCCTGAAGCCGCCCAAGCTTTCCCAAGCAGGCGCTTTAGACCACTGAGCCATCCCACCAGGCCCCATATGCCATTCAGTTTATGCCATTTAATTCATAGGCAACTGTGGGCAGTGCTCTGATTATCCTCAGTTTGTAAGTGAGGCTGCTAAGACACTGAGGAGTTAAGAAACTTGTGGCTTTATCAATGGAGACCTTAGATTTTGGCTCTACAGAAATGATTCATAGCATAACTTCTGGGGCATTTGAAGGTAATGGATTTTATTAGGTTTTTGGTTTATTACTATTTGTAAGTTATTTTCACCTAAAATTTTCTTTAATTTGCTCTTGAAGGGAAATTCTCTAATGTGCCTATACTTGATGTATAACTGTAACGTTCTTTCCATGCAATGGGATCTAGCTTGTCTTCTCTCCTCTTGGAGACCAGGCAATTTCTGAAGTTTATCAATTTCAGAAATGTAATGAAGAGGTCATGAGCTCATCTTTTCCTCTGCTTGGGAATATGATGCTAGAATGATTTTATTTTTCAAGTTTCTATGATAGGTCTTGGGCTGGGGTATTCTGCTCCTAAAACTTGTAGGTAAATATATAAGCTCATGTGGTCAGGTGTCTATTGCTACCATGCTGGCCATTGAGTTTGATGCAATCCCTTGATGGAAACAAAGAAGTGTATCTCCTGAAGTATGCATCTACAACACAAGGAAAATGAATTAGGGTGTCTTAGTTACTTTTCTTTTGTTGCTGGGACAAATACCTGACATGCAAGCTTAGGGAAGGAAAGGTTTTATTTAGCTCACAGTTCCTGGAGGTTTCATAATTTAAAGCAGCCCGAATTATATATTAAGACCTTGAGACTCTGCCACCATGTCCAAGAGGATTCACCCCAAACCTCTGAGAGATGCCCCCACCTGGGGAGGGCACATCTGACAGCATGTGCTGTCAGTTTAACGGTTCACATTTCTCTGGTCCTGTCACTCAAACTCCACCTTGGTCCCCTGTCCACGCCCCTCAAGCCACTTGCTCCTCCAGCAGCTTCTTCCCCATGACCTAAATAAGGCTTTGGGGGGACAACTAGACACAAATCATAATGTTCTGCCCCTGGACCCCCAAAGTCTCATGCATATCTCTTTCTGCAAAAGGCATATTAGTCCATCTCTAAGAGTTGCCAAAGTCCTAACAGTTTCATCATTGCTGAAAAGTCCAAGTCCCAACTATCTTCCAAGATCCAAGGCAAACTCTCAACTGTGAGCCCCTATGCAAATGAAAAGTTAAATACATCCAACATTCAAAGGCACAAGATAAACATTGCTATTCCAAAAGGTATACACAGGAAGATACAAACCATTGGAGACAAAACAAGTTCAGAATCCAGCAGGGCAAACATTGAGTCCTATAATTCCATGTGGAAAATCTGAAGCAATCTGTGGCAAATTGTAAGTGCCATGTGGCTCCACCCCTATAGCACTCTTGGTGGTAGCTCGCATAGCTTCTCTCTTAGGCAGCTTTGTTCCCTCCTTGCAGTTTTCCTTAGATGACCCATGTTTCTGGCTTTTCCAAACTTCTGGGGTTTCCACAGAATAGGCTTCTCACTCACAGCTTCATACACTGCCCTCTCAGGGGCATACTGCCTGGCTTCCCAGGCCTTCTGAGATCGAGGTGGAAGCCTTCTTAGCCTCAGAACTCCTGCATTCTACATGGGCCTAAAACCAACATCATGTGGATGATGCCAAGGTCTGATGCCAACTAGATCAATAGCCAGGCTTTCCTCTCTCTTGGCTGCAAGGGTCAAGTGCCTGGATTTCTGAGCACTTGGACCCTCATTCCAAGAAATTAATTCTCTATGCTGGTGTCATTCTGGAATCTGGTATGGTCACCGCCTCCATTCTGGAACATGGACTCTGTGGCTTTCTCCTCAAAGCAAGTCCCACACCCTTGCGATTCTGAGGTTACAAAGAGCAAGAAACTGCTGCCTACTCTTATGCCCTCAAGACATCTTTTCTATTCTCCTGTTCCTCCTGGGCAATGGAGATCTCAGGTCTATCTTTGCAGTCCACAGCCTTCCTGGTGCCTTCTTTCTGGCCAAACTCACCACAATTTAATTTATTCTGCTGGACTCTTTGCTCCTCATTCTCAACATATATTTAACGTAGAGGTCCCAGCAATAACCATGCCACTGCCCCAATATTTGATTGCTTTGAGATTTCCTTTGAAAGAGTAACAAGTCCTCCAGGTTTAATCTCAGTCTCAGGTAAATTCTCTGGACATGGGCAAAATGTAAACAACTTCTCTGCTAAGCCAAAACACAAATGATGTGTAGTCCAACAGCCAATGCAGTCCTTCCCAGCAGAATCCTCCCCAGCCTGGTCTTTACAGTCAGCATTCTGGTCTGAGCTCTGACCAGAATCTCCCAAACTGAACAGCTGAAGCTGTTCTAGCACTTCACTTGAACCTTTCCTATCAATTCCCGTAAGCCATTCCCAAAAGTTTGTAATATACATTTTTGTCAGGTATAGCCACAGCAATGAGCCCACTTCTCTGGTACCAAATTCTGTCTTAGTTACTTTTTTCTCGTTGCTGGGAACAAATACCTGACATGCAAGCTTAGGGGAGGAAAGGTTTATTTAGCTCACAGTTACTGCAGGATTTATAATTTAAAGCACCCTGAATTACATAGCAAGATCAAGAGAGTCTATGCTGCCAAGTCCAGGATGATTCACTCGTGCTGTCACACCTCTCTGGCCCTGCCCCTCGAGCTCTGTCCTTGTCCTCTGGCCACGCCCCTCAAGCCATTTGCTGCTGCTCCAGCAGCATCTGCCCCATGACCTACATGAGGCTTTGGGGGATAACTACACACAAACCATAGCAAAGGGGATGAACATAATCTTGGTAGGGATGAGTTCCTGCCCTGCTCTGCCCTACACCCTCTGCAATGTTTGATGCCAGGGTCACCGCTCTACCTCCACTGTCTTAGTTTCTTCACCTCTAACTGTGTTTTCCATGTTCCTCTAGTCCATCCTTCTCAAGCCTTTTTGCTTTGTTCTCCCCTTCTCTCAACCTTTTAGAATGAAGATATAAAAATCTTTCTTTTTTTGTGTGTGTGTCTTGCTGTGTGTGCCTTCTGTCACCTTAACAAATATCTGAGACAATAAGCTTATAAGGAAGAAAAGTTTATTACAGCCCAGAGTTTGCAAGGTTTCAGTCCATAATCAGCTGCTTCTGCTTGTACTGGGTCGTGGTGAAGCAGCACATTGTATGGTGGGAGTGCGTGATGGAAAGAAATCCCTCACAGTTTCTTCTGAAAGCATGGTCCTAATGACCTGAAGAGTTCCCACAAGGTTCCACACCTAAAAGTTCTGCAGCCTCCCAAGAGTGCCACCTTAGAGGCTGAGACTTCAATCAATGGTCATGAGTGAAGCCCTTAAAATCCAAATTATAGCACTGTGATAGCTAGCTTCTCATTGCTGGACAAGATACATGTGAAGCTTGAAGGATGGAAGATTTATTTAGGCTTGCCTGTTCCAGAGGTTTCAATTCACAATAGGCTGACTCCAAGGCACCATAGTAGAGGGGCAAGACAAAGTAAAGCTTCCCATTCCCACCTTATGGCAGACATAAAGCAGAGAGAGAAAGAGAGAGAGAGAGAGAGAGAGAGAGAGAGAGAGAGAGAGAGAGAGAGAGAGAGAGCTGTGGACAGGATATACTCTTTAAAGGTGTGCTTGCAGTGACCAACTTCCTCCTACTGGACTTTGCCTACTAATAATTTATTCAGCTATGGGCTTATCAACAGGTTAATTATGATCCATTGGCAAGGTTAGCACCTACAAGTGCTAACTTTGCAGTGGAGTAAGCACTCTTACTCCAAAAGGGAGAAGGGAAATAAAATGGTATTCGATCAAAGAAAGTCTTAAAATCGGCAGAGCAGATGTTAAATTCTGTGACTTTCTGGGGTACATTGTAGCAAGATGTGTGAGCCAAAGGTTTAGGCTGCCCTGCCCTACCTCATTGCTGCTTGCAGCCTGTGTGGCCTCTTTCTTGGGCTGGATACACTCATTACGTGGAACTTTCCTAGCTTCTCCAACTCCAAAGAGTCTTCATAGCACTCATCCCCATAGCTTCACATGTCACAGAAGGGAGGGGCTTCCAAGCTTGGCACATGTTTTTCCTGGTACCTCACGCTTTCCTTTGATATCTGGCTGGAAGCCACCATGATCTAATAACTCTTGCACCCTGAATGCCTTCAAACCCAGCACCACATAGGCAGTGCCTAGGTCTGCAATTAGCTTGAGTGTTAGCTGGGCCCTCTTGGACCACAACTGCAGTGACGTTTGAGTACCTGGATGAAATGCTTCCTTAGGTGGCTCTGAGCGAGTAGGGTTACTTGGGGCTTTATTCTTATAGCAAAGTCCTTTGAAAAGAACTTTAAATTTTCCAGAGTAGTGCCTGTAATGGGAGGGATGTGGAGCATTCCTATAGTGTTCTGGAGGTAGCCTTCCTTTAGTTCCACTATAAAATAATTGGCTTCTTTTAATGGTTCTAATCTCTTCATCAACTATAACTTCATTTGCTCCAACTTCATGTGCACTTCTTTTCTGGTCAAACAGAAAGTTTTCCAAATTTTTACACTCCACTTTTTTTTATTGGGGGGACACTGGGGTTTGAACTCATGACCTTGCGCTTGCCACACAGGCACTTGAGGCATGGAGCTATCTCCCCAACCCCTATCCATTTTTTCTCTGGGCTCTCATTGTAAATCTGGCAAAGCAAAACAAAAATAGCCATCCATACTTACAGCACAGTTTACATGTTGTGTTACCTTGAAATTTCCTCTACCAAATAAGCTGGCCTGCTACATTTAAATTCAGCCTTCCATAATGCCTCATGACATAAATACAATGTAGACAAGTTTGTTGCTTGAATGTGGCACCTAGTTCGTGTATTGTGTTTACTATCTGTATTTGGGTTTTCAGAACTTGTACCAGAATGGTCCATTAAGATCAACTTCCAGTCTTCCAGGATTTCTGTAGCTTGTATCTCCAACCTTTCCAAATGCCTCCCATAAACCAATTATAAAATTTTATGAGTCACATGGTCAGGTATCATCACAGCAATGACCACACTTCTCTGGCACCAATTTTTTCTATTTATCCTTTATTATTGGGACAAAAATATCTCCATACATACCTAAGAAAAGATTTATATTGGTTTAGAGTTTCAGAGGTTGCAGTCCATGATCAGTTGGCTCCAAGTCAGAAACATAACAGATGTGGTGGATAGACAACTGGTGGTCAACTCATAATACCCAGCTGAACTGAGCCAATGTGGTTGTGGGTGTGGGAGACACACCTGAGAGTTGTTGCCAACAAAATAGAAAGGAGAAATGAAGAAGGAGAAGGAAAAAGAGAAAGAAAAGGACAAAAGAGGAAGAGGGAGAAGAGGAGGAGGAGGAGGAGGAGGAGGAGGAGGAGGAGGAGGAGGAAGAGGAGGAATGATTAGGGGCTATTGGTTCTCCTAGTGCTTTTGGTTCTCTTGGAGGAGCTTGTCATGCTGGCTTGCCTGATATGACCTTGGCTGTTCTCATCATCAGAGGAGCTTGGGACTGTGTTGCCAAGAAGGGCTGCAGTTCGCTTTGGGGGAGTTGTGATCCTCATTTGGAACATTGCTCCCTGGCTCTGGAAGGGAAGATGGTGCACGGTCCAGTGTCCTAGAGAAGCTCATTGGGCTGGCTTTCCTGATATGGATACAGCTATTCTTGTCACTGGAGCTTGGGACCTCACTGTTGCTGAGGGTTTGAACTCACAACCTTGCACTGGCCACGCAGGCACTTGAGCCATGGAGCTATCTCCCCAACCCCTATCTTTGTCAGATGGCTGTAGTACCCTTTGGGGAAGTTCTGGTGCTTACTTTGAGCATTGCTTCCTGGCTCCAGTGCAGATCCTTCAGTCTTCCGCCCAGACACATTGTCATGGGCTCCTGGACTCCTGCTGGACTCATGGTAGGCATTGTTATGAGCCTTTTAGTCTTCACCTGTACTCATGCAGGACATTGCTGTGGGATCCAGGTCTTCAGCTGGATTCTTGAGTCAGTGGTGCATGGGCAGATTTCCTACTCTCTTTGTACTTGACTCACTGGATGACTACTATAAAATAATCTTATAAATGATGTGTCCTATGTTTGTTTTCCTTGTAAATCCTGACTGCAACAATAGTGGACAGAGCAGAGGTCTCTGCCACATCATGGAGGTCAGGAAACAGACTGAGAACAAGAGTCCCAGGGAGAGAGAAAGTAAGGGGCTGGGGACAGGATGTGTCCTTCCAATCATCCCCTCAGTGCCCTACTCCCCTCAGCTGGGCTTTATCTCTCAACAAGCCTGTTCAGCTGGGACTCATCGATGGGTTGCTCTGTTGATGAGCTTTGTACCCTCAGTTCACAAGCATGTGGGGGACACTTCTGGTTTAAACCATTATAAGAACCAACCCTGATCATCTTCTAGATACCTCACCTAGAATTGTGGTGTGAAACCTCACTACCAGCTCAGATTACTGAACCCCAACACTCTTTCATAATCCACAGGGATTTCTACCATACATCTCTCATTCAGTATGATCCTGATGGACCTTCTGATTTCATGTCCCTCTGTCCCACAGAGATCCTCTCCCTGAGGTCTTCTTTACCTCAGTTAAGTGTCCTGCCCATCATCTGAAGTGTTCACACTCAACACTTTGGATAGAACTTTGACTTTTCTTTCTGCTACACTCTTTATCTGCTTTGTCGGGAATCATGCTTGATATATTTTCAGAATGCACTAGAAACTGACTAATTACTCCTTATACCTCATTGCCGCCTGCTGTGACCCACCCTCATCTCTCACTGGGCTGGGCTGCTGCTAAGCTCTCAGTCTCTGGCTGGGCTTTTTCCTCCTTCTTGTCCTCATGGCCTATTCTCTGTCCAGCTGACACAGTGACGCTGTTAAACTGTGACACACAGAGTTGCTTCTCTTTTCAAAACCCTGTGATTGTTGCCCTAAGTCATGGTTTATGGAGGATGGGTGCAGACTGATGCTTGCTGGGCACTTGAAGGTGTTGGCAGATGCTTGTGGGGCCCTTGGCCCTTAATCAATCCCTTGATTAAGTTGGTTGATTCTCTTATCAACTCCATTTTAACAGAAGGGGAAACTCATGTACACAAGGGTTATCACCAGCCTGCACACTAAGGTATGGTAGATGTCTGTGATGATTCTGTGCTGGATTTTGGCTTGCAAACCATGAGATCCTGTGCACATTTAACCGAAGAGAGCTCTTATGTGTCATCTCTAGGGGAGAGGAAGACTGGGTGGTCTCAAGGTCTGTGTTGGGATTGTTGCTGCATTCATATTTTGTAACCTTAGAATGGTAACAATGCAGAGCAGGGAGAATGGTGTCACTGAGGGCTCCAGCATGACCCTCAAGTGCTGTCCATGAGACAGGCACACAGACATTCTAGGGCCCAGGATGATCCAAGGCACCTGCCATCCTCAGTCGCAGAGGAGGGAGGTGAGACTCTGGGGCTTCTTTTGGTGTGCTGTTTCTCCTGGAGCCATTCAAGTCATGTCCACCCTCCCCATTTAGGAAGCCCCACCAAGTCTTCCTGCCATGTGAAGCTCCTTTACAATGCCAGGGTCCTTCATAGGGACACACACACACACACACACACACACACACACACACCCTCATACATATACACTACTCACATAGACATTTACCTGCCACCAGTGGGCACATCAGACTGAGCACATACGTCACACAAACACAATGCAGTGCATGCGATACATCCCCTACCACAGATCACTCCCCAGGGAATGTATGCTCACCACAGGCCATGTGACATTGGCTCCCTCACCAGCCCTGCAGTGCTCAGCAGTCTTTCAGGACAGGCACTGGGGGTCACATGGGTGTCCCTAGGCATGTGGATGTCCTGAGCCATTCCAGCTTCTTCATGTTCCAAGCCCCAGCCCTGATTTTCTGCTGGATTCTGATGAGTGTTCCATGCCATTGGTTGGATGAGGGTTCCACAGAGTCCCATGGGCCACTGGGAATGGGATTTAGTTACTTCCCCATTGTTGGAATATGATCTCTGGCACCCAAGCCTAGAAGGAGGAGAGACTTATCTAGTTTGTGGCTTCAGTTCATGGTCAGCCAGTTCCAGGGCAGAACAAAACCAGGCAGAATGTCATGGCAGAGGACAGCTAGCTGCTTGCCCATGGCAATCAGAGAGTAGAGGAGGAAGATCTGGGGACAAGAGGCCAATCTTCAGGTCATAGCCCAGTGACTGCTTCCCTGGGGCCCCACCTCCTACAGCACCTTCAGCCACAAGCTCACTCACAGATGGTCTACTGGCAGGTACTGCACCCCATGATTGAGTCATCCTCCAAATACATGACACTCTTTAGGCCTTTTAGATCTAAACCAGAACGGGCTGGGAAGTGTTGAGCCTCAGACTCTGGCTACTGCTTATGGCTGGTGTCCTCTAGCACCGGCTACAGGTGGAGACATTGGGAGCTACTCAGTGTCCCCAAGACAGCATGACAGGAAAGGGTTCCCTTGATGCTGGCAGGTTTCTCTCTAATCCTTCTCACTCTTTTGGTTCCCCCTCCTCATTCTTTCTGGACAGAATAGAACTCCCACCAGCCACAGTGACCCTGGCGTCTGGAATCCCAGCTTGTGCTCAAGGTGGGAGCTTTTCTGATGGCAGGAAGGGCGTCTTAGCTACTCTTCCCTTGTTGCTGGGGTAAACACCCGACACCCATAATGAAGGAAGGAAAGGTTGATTTAGCTCACAGTTGCTGGAGATTTCAGTCCATATTCAGCTGGCTCCAAGGCAGAGCAGCACGGGGCAGAAAACAACCTTTCATGGGGTGTGGGGGCAAGAGCAAGAGTGAAGGGAGGAGTAGCAGCAGCTCAAGCATGCAAATCACCTACCCCAGGAGAGGGGCAGCACCCACACCCACAATAATCAATCACAAATTCCAGAAGTGGGCCCCATGGCTTCATGAGGCTTTGCGGGGACACCTATATACAAACCAAAGCAAGGAGTACCTGTGGTTTTGTCCCTTGCTCCATGCAGGAGCTCTCGAGGCTTGCATTGTTGTTTGGAATCTTCTCCCATCAGACCCACACTTGTCTCCAAGATGGGACAGAGCCTTCAGATGCCGCAGACGGTCATAAAAGCTGCCAAAGTGTGTGCCCCACAGTGCCCAGCTCACTCAGCCTCACCACACTGCAGGAGGCCACTGCACAGATAAAGAACAGGGGCACACCTGGCACGGGGTAGGATGACCACACACTCAGGAAGTGCTTGTGACTCCAGAGTAGAGAGGCCAACTAAGCAGCTCCTACAGGGAGCCACCCTGGCCAGCCCCCACCTTGAGCATGGAGGCTGTGTCCGGAATAGTGGGGGCACTTTTATTTGGGGAGCTGCAGTATCCCTGGGGACACTAACCTTCCCCAAATGCAGCACGTGCAGTGTGCAGAAGGGGATGGGACAGGCCCTCCTGGCCTTGTCACTTTCCCCTGCCCCTCTGCAGCCATGACTGCTACCGGGCATGCATAAATGCCTTGTGTACAAGGAGATGAGCACTGGCTATCCAAGACACATCTACCCTAGTGAGGTAAGAGGTTACCTGCCTCGGGCCACGCTGCGCCTATAGATGCAGCTGAAGTGAGCTCCTGGGTCTCATAGGCCACCCTGCCGAGGGGGTTGAAGAGCAGTGGTATCGAGCTTTCTGTGAGCCTTGTGCTGATCTGAAGGCAGGCCCCATCTCCAAGGGTCTTCACGTCCCGTGTGTGATATGTGTTCACTTTCTGCAGGTCACCTGGCTGGTGTGGGCAGGGTTATGTAATTCATAAACTTTCTTTATTTGAACATGGAAGCAGATAGTAGACATGTTTGAGTAGGTGAAGACTCAGGTTGATATTCCTTTCTTGGCTACAATATTTAAAAAAAAAAAAAAAAGAAGAAGAAAAAGAAAAGAAGTGCACTGGTTTGTTGCCTGTGAGCATTTCTTTCACAGGATCCATGAATCCCTCATTGTTTGCTCCAACAAGCCTGGGCTTTTATCTCCCTCTTTGTGTCCATTTGTACCACTGTACCAGGTAATGAAAGGATTTTTTCTTGTGTTTCTGTTCTTTGTTTCCAGAAAACAACAGAGAGAGGGTATTTCCGGAGTAGCAAATGCGTTCCCAGAAGCAGGTGGAGAAGGAATGTGGACCCTGAGAAGACTGGAGGAGGCCACGCCTGCATCGCTTTCTGATGGACCTTGCCCTTCTTCCCAGTGTCCCCAATGCAAACCATACCTCATAAGGCCTTAGCCTAGAACAGCCCATTTCCAACCCAGCCCTGGTGGAAACTGGGAACTGGAAATCCCTAGGGGTGCCATCCCTGGCAGAGTCCATAGAAACCAGGACCTTGAGCTGGTGTGGTGTGCACCATTGCCTTGCTAGGCTGCCCTTGGCCTCTTGAGCTGCCTCGAACTCCTTGCTCAGAGCCACTTGGAAGAGGCACAGTGTTTCCCTACATCCTAGTTATGTTACCAACCCATGGACTCTTTGGTCCTGCCCACTCAGCACAACCAGAATAAACTGGCTTTCAGGAGATAACAGACCCTTCAGAAGCCCCAGAAGCCTATCAGGGGCCCATCAGGAAGAACGTGTCCCAAAGTCATCAGCTTCTGAGTCTATGGGGACTGCTGTCTGGCCTGCAAGTTTCTCAGGCGTTGCCTGCTTTGCTCTCCTCCCTGGCAGTGCGCACTGGCCCCGGAAGCCTGGGTAGGTGCCAGGCTGTAAGGGTACATGGTGGCCGTGTTTATCCAGTCAAGCTGGATCTGCTGGCAACAGTACTGCAGACAAAGATATGCTGGGCCACTGCTGTCCTGAGATTAGGAAGTAAAGTCAGGAGTGCAGCCTGGTGGCTGGTGCACACACTGAGGGAGAACCAGTGTCTCAGCAATGTGTTCTGTGTCTGACTGTGCTGGCCAGCTGCTCCCGGCTCCATTCCCTTCTGCTCAGACATCCGCTCAGCTGCCGCTGTGAGTTCAGTCCTTCGTGGACAGGGAAGGCTATCCATCTGGTCAGGACAGCAAGGGTCCTGTTGAGTCCTCCCCCACGCTGAGCATGGACATCTCTACGCACTGTCACTTTCCTCTCATGCCTGTCCTCTTCTGTCCTCTGCCACTATCCTCTCATCTCTTCCATACCTCCCATCCCACCCTCCACAATGCTTGCTGCCTGCATCCCTCTGTGAATTCTTGGAGCCAGCTGCTGCTCCCCGGTTTTCACCAATAATAACATTGATCATCACTAATGCACGGGCTGCTTCCCAGAGTCCCCAGACAGCTCCTGGCTCTCACGATGCCCTCTGTCCCTCTCATCAGCTACCTGGAGATGAAAGCAGCAAGAGTTGGATTACTTTAAGATGCATTTATTTGGCTTTAATAAACATTATGCATCATATATTTTATATTTATTTATTTATTTGCCTTTTTGAGACAGGGTCTTATTATGCAGTTCAGGCTGGCCTTGAGCTCATTTTTATAGCCCAATCTGGTCTCAGATTTGCGCCAATCTTCCTGCCTCAGCCTCCCAAGTGCTGGGATTACAAGCGTGAGTCACCATGCCTGGCTGCATCACACATTTTTAAAATGACTTTTTTGTTGATTAATATACAATAAAACTTTTAAAAGGCTGATGCCATCTATGCCGCATCTTTACTATCACAGAGCCTGGGAGCAGAATGTGAAAATAATACTACTTGCTCCAATTTTCTCCATTCCACCAAGCAAGAATAAATTCCCTGACTTTTTACAGCACTTTATGCCTTTAAAAAAACTCAGCAACATTTCAATCCTAGTATAATTGGATCATCTCAACAAATGTTCAAGATAAGGAGGAGCAATAATTATTGTCCCACATTTGCAGACTGGGGAAACTGAGGCTCACATAGGATAAGTGATTTGTTTGGAATTGTAATAATAATTGAGTAGCAGAAGCCCACAGTTTAATTTTGGAGTTACTGATTTTTTTTTCTTCTGCAGTAGGATACAATTTGTTTCCTAAAATGACAGCTTCTGGGTAGAGATGAAAAGAGACAAAGACTAGCACTAAACACAGCCACTTTCCTCCGTTTGCCACACACCCTGAGGGCCAGGCCCCCTCCCACCGCAGGACTTCACTTTGGCTGATCTCTCCCACACAGCTTTCCATTTGCTCCAGGGAGAGGATACGCTGGCACACTGGCCTGAGGGCTCTGTGACCTAGGTGTGGCCCAGCAGGAGGTAGGACAGGGGCTCCTCAAGCCTGGGAAGAGGAGGACTTCCCTGCAGGATAAAGGCAGCACTCCTGTAGCCCCACAATGCAGCCTGCTGTGGTCAGAAGGCTGTTACCAGGGTCTTCGCTCTTTGAGGTTTTGGGGAAGGACTGTGTGAATGAATGCAATGAGCCATTAGACTGGACTTGTCCACTTAGAGACCATGAGCCTGGCCACAAGAGCACTCAGCGCAGGAGCAGTGCACTCTGGGCGGTCTTGTCCTCAGCAGCTTAGAGCACCAACGTGAATGGGCAGCATTCGTGTCATCTCTGCCCTCTGTGGTTGGTGACATTTGCAGGCCTCTGTACCCTTTGATGCCGTTACTTACTTCAGCCACAGCAGGTGGGTCATCTGGCCTTCTCTGTGGGCTGCCGGCTGGGGCTTTGTGCCCTCCCTGTGCCTTGATTTCCTCCCCTGTGATTCTGGGGCAGCAAGGTAGAAGGTATAACCTGGGGTGCTTAGGTGCCAGCCACAAGGGCCCATGCCCAAAGCCCCTCTTCTACTACATTTACCCAAAGCCTGAGGATGTGAGGCCTCTTAGATTTGACTCAAACCTTTTAAACACTGTCCAGGCCAAAATGGCCAAACCCAGAGCTCAGACCACTCCATATCCCTGTGCACAAAGGAAGCTTAGGGAAAACTACTTTTAGAGTGAAATTCACCACTGTTAGAGGCAGCAGCCAGCAGGATGGTTCTACAGAAAGAAGATAACACAGCCGGTTATATTTTTTTAATCAAATGTCTGCTTGGATTTTCTCCCAAGGGGCTGGGGACATACAGGAGGAGGAGGCTGGTGTTTGGAGAACAAGGGCAGGAAGGCTTGGACTGATCTCAGGGCCACCCCCAGTGGCTCTTCAGACATCTTCCTTCTGCTGGTTACATGGAAGGGGTCACCCACCCCCAGTTCTGGGGCTCAGTCATGCCAGATGATGTCAGGTTTACTGTTTGATGAGTAATTTTCACTGATGCACTGATGCATGACTTACTTCCAAGCCCTGAAGCTCACCTGGTCTGAGTCAAAGGCTGGCCACTGCACTGGTGCATGGCCAGGAGAGCCCACTCAACGAAGCCTGGATGCCTTCCGGAGGAGCCACATCTTTCCCCATATCTACAGGTGGCTGTGTTTGTGGGCAGATGTGGACTGCTATAACTGTAGCCTTAGCGCAGGGCTGCTGTGGAATCAGAGGGTGGGGTTGCCAATGAAGGTGAAAGATGGGTGGCTGGATCAGCATCCCCAGGGGAGTGGAGGTACCTGTGGGGCTGATCCAGCTTCTGCCCCTTAGGAGCACACCCCGCAAAGTTTCCCTTGCTGGAGGCTCATTCCATGTGGGATGGATTCCTAGAAGCAGAACTAGAGTGATCTTAGGGACAAGGTATTATTACGCACTTCCCTGACCCCAGGCATATAGTACTCACGATCCATGACTTATAGAAGAGAGGTTTATTCAGCTAAGTGTTTCCAGTGGCTTTAGTTTGTGGTTGGCTGCTTCAGGGCAGAACAGCACAGTGGAAGGGCCTGGGTGGAGCACAGCTGCTCACAGTGTGGCAGCCAGGATATAGAGAAGGGAGCGGCAGGGGGCAAGACCTCAGCCTCTAGGTCACGCTGCCAGTGATGCAGCTCCAACCAGCCCTGCCTCCTGAGAGCATTTTCAGCTATGAATTCATTAGTGAGTCAATGCACTGAGAACGTGGTGCCCCATGAGCCAATCACCTCCAGAATACATGGGACATTTGGGGGACACTAGGGTTGTAAACCATAACACACACAAAGCCCAGGTGCACTCAAAAGTGCCTTTTTTAAGTTGTGGGAGGCCCACGGCCTTGCCCTAGTAAGATTGCCCACTGTCCACTCCTATTCCCACATGGGCTGCAGAGAGAGGCACTCAGCCAGACTCCTTTGCCCCTCTGCGGAACAGCCTGCCCTGCAGCGTGCCTCATTTTACTTTCTCCTGGGAAGGAGGTAGAGTTAATAGGTTGTGAAAGGAACTATTGCTCTCAATTAGAGGGCAGTGAAAGCCTTTATGCTCTGTTCTCAGCCAGGATCTACCATGGGGAGTCCTTTATTTAGAAATTAAGCTTCCTGCTTAGCACACAGAAAAAGCTTACTACTCTGTTAAAGGAGAAAAAGAAGCCCTTGTCCCTCTGTCCATGAATGAAGTAAGCAAATGAGAATCAAATGTTTTAGTCACATCTACCCCACTTGTTCAGAGTCCCTAGGGGCTGGAGCTGGGACGTGGCTCTGCAGTAGAGCCCTTGCCTAGCATGGCCGTGGCATGTTTGATCACCCGCACACCCAAAGTAAAGAACTACAAGGCTGATGGACAATATCCTAAGTCCATATTTTTAAGCCCTGACCTGAGATTGTAACTTACTTGGAAAGTGTGTTGTTGTGGATATCACTGGTTAAGATGGGGTTATCCTGGGTTACCCTGGGTCCATTGCTGTCCTTATGGTCACAGAAGTGGAAACAGTGGCTAAGCCATGAAAAGGTGGAGCCAGAACCTGGACGACCCTTCTACAAGCCAGGCAGTGTGAAAGGTTGCCAGCGGCCGCTAGGCTCCAGGTGGCCTGACTTGTCATGAGCCTCCTCTGAAGGAAGCAGTCCTGCCAGCCTGGGGACTTCTGACTTTCAGAAATGCAAGACAGAGGTGGGGCTTTCAGGCCAGGCCACTCATGGGACACTATTTCGATAACCAGGAAGTGAACACAAGAATCCACATGGGTGTGGCCTTTGCCCCTCGTTCCAGTCCCATGGAAAAAAAAAATCATACAGAACCTGGATTGCTTGGGACAGGGGCAGGCTGGCAACTGTCCAGGCATGGGTTCTCATGCCAGGAATTGGTGACAAAGCCCTGCCTGCTCCTCTGACCACAGCCTCTGGGTGGGGTGGCTTTCTGGGACTGTGGGCACCGCAGATACGTCAGTAGGGTGGAGTTGGACACCATGGGTGTCCGGACTTGGGCGTGTGAAAGAAAACAAAAGAAATGGCAAACATCCTGCCTGGCATCTGGTGCTGTGCCTGTGGAACTGACCAAAGTTCATTTTCTGGAGTGGCCTCCTGAAGAGGAGCAATATTTCCTATTGTGAAAAAGTTCTCAGTGGTGCAAGAGGTGGCAAATGCCCAGGTGACACCAGGACCTGCTTCTTCCAGGTGTGCTGCCTTATCAACCCCTCCTGCTGTCTTTGCAGAATGCCTGGGACATGGGTGACCTCCATGGCACAGGAAGATGTCCCAGCCCCAAGCCCAGTGTTCCCGAGGCCTACAACTGCCCAGTAGCACCATGGGAACTGGTGGGCATTTTCAAGCAAGCAAGTACAGAGATTATGCCCAAAGCCAATGCAAGGACCTGCTGCTGCCCATACTGGGCTCTCAGGTGCAATCACAAAGACTCTGGCTTCAAGGAACACAGACTGGGGCCTGGAACAGCCCTGGGAATGAGCAGGGGCAGAACTGTGAGTCTTTGTGGAACACATGGGGCATTCAGCATACAGAGCCTGCCCCTAGCACGTGTTCTTCCAGAAGCTGCATCATACCCTGGGCACAAGGATTAACCCTGGAAGGCCTGGGTAGAAGGCTCTGGGGCCTGTCTGCTAACTCCACCCAACTGGAAGACGGTTGGTGATACTCTCTCTCTCTCTCTCTCTCTCTCTCTCTCTCTATATATATATATATATATATATATATATATATATATATATATATATATATATTTATCCAGTACCGGGGATTGAACTCAGGACTCTGTGCTTGCTAGGCAAGTGCTTATTCTACTGAGCTATGTCCCTGGCCCCTAGAAGACTGTGGTTGGCTCAGCACACCACCCTGTAGGCTCTGCAGAGAAGAGTGACAGCTCATCTGGGCTACAGAAGTTAGCATTACATGCTGGAGGAGCTTTGGGAGTCCTGGTTGGGGGCTGTGGCCTCAGGCAAGCTCCTTAATCTGTGCCTCGGTCTCCCCATCTGTAAAATGGATGCACCATACTCCCAGCCTGCGGACTGAGTGGAGGTCTTCTACAGGAACCATTCACAATGGCTCCTGGAAGATAGACATTTATGAAATGAATAGTCTGAGCCAGAGGCTGCCACGGGCAGTGCGGGGCATGGGCATGGGCATGGGATCACTGATCACAAGGGCAGCAGAGTCCTGCTGGAGTAGGGAGAGCTGCCCTGCTTCCAGCCCTGTCTCCCTGGGAGGGCGTTCGGGGAGGACTTGCCCCGAGGGCTCATTTCCTGCCAGAACGCCTCTTCTAAGCAATGAGCAGGAGCCCTGTTCCAGTGCAAGCAGCCAGAATGCACTTGGCAGGAGCGCTGTTTGGGAAGATGATTGCACGTGGGCTGGGATGAGGTCTTCTGTAGTCCCATGATGCTCAGCTTCTGTGTCCCTGACCCAGCAGTGCGGGTGGAGGAGCCGGACAGCAGATGCAGGGAGGTTTTTTCTGGTTTCTTTCTGGGCCACCTTTAACCTTGTTTTCCCTCTTCAGCTTTGAGAGGCTTCCTGTGCAGGTGTGATTTCAAAGTTTGTTTCTTGCCTAATGAAGTGTTCAGAGATGGTGGTACTGGAATGAGAAGGGAACTATGTGTACTGAGGGACTCCTCAGCCCCCCGCAGCCTATAAATCACAAAAAGGGAGAGACAGAGAGACAGGGAGACAGATAGACAGTCAAGGAGAGCAAGAGACAAAGAGAGTCAGAGAGTGAGACAGAGACAGTCAGAGCAGGAGAGAAACGGCCAGAGCCAGAGAAACAGGGAGCCAGCTAGCCAGAGAGATAACCAGAGAGACAAAGAGTGACAGAAACAGAGACAGAGATAGAAAGACAGAGGTGGGGAGAGGTAGAGATATCTTGGTAGGACGTCCTAGGTTTGGGTTCATTTTTTGATAATAATGGGCAAGGCCAGGCATGCTGGTTTATACAGTTCTTCACCTGGAGGCCAGCCCTCCAACTAACTTACCAACGATTGGCTCATTCAAGTACCTCTCAGAATCTATGAGGCAGACACTGGCCCAGGCCCTGAGAATTCATCAATAAAGGAACAGGAAACGAAGGATGTTCTTGTGGTCCTGGTCTACTTGGGCAGGGGATGGAGAGGGTAGCTTCCCAGGAGGCTGCCAACATAGACTGTGGGGACATCCAAGGTCCTATGGGGACACCCTGTGCCTTCTTCATCCCTACTGTCTTTGTCCTTTCTGCAGGGTCCCTGGCCCTGGCCCATACTCCTGGCTTTGATGCATACAGAAGCCTCCACTGCTGTGTTCTCATGGGATCATGGCTGAGTTCAGACCCAGACTCTGCCACTGACTTCCCCATGGTGGCCCTGGGCAAGTCAAGTCTGTCCGCTCAGGGACCCTCATTGTCCACAGAGCAAAATGGCACTGGCATCTTAGCAAAAGAACCAGAGAGGCTAAAACTGGCCCAGGGGTGGGTGGCACACAGATTCTGACTTGAGGAAGCCAGAGAGGCAGAAATGCCTCCTGTCCATGCTCCTGAAACAGAACCCCTGAGGCCACAAAGTCACCAGATGAGATTCTTTCTCTAGGTTCTGGAGTCTGGATGTTCTGGGACATCTGAGATCCAACACCTGGAGTCTGGTGTGGATATTTTGCTGCCTTGTCTTAGGGCAGCAGAATGCAGGCAAGAGAGCAACACATGTCCAAGCGATAGACCACTGTGGGTACCCACACATCACAGGTGCCAGCCTTGCCACCTCTTATCCACCTGCAACATTGCCACATCCTGGCACAAGTGTGTGGTCCACACACCTGGTGAGACACTATAGGCAACGGCAAAGAGATTTTGACCCCCAGCCATTGCAAAGTGCTCCCCACTGCCCCCAGGCTGGGCAGGATTCATCACTGTCTTGGATGCAGAGACTGCGAGCAGAGCTTTGCCTGCTGTCCCCTCCTTGGAAAATGCAGCAGGACGTCACGAGAGGATGCATGATGTCTCTTCAGGTGGTCCCATGTTTTTCCTGCCTTGGAGTAGTGCGCTAGAATCAGGAGCCCACGGCTTCCTCAGCCAAAGGACCATCACCACCCTGGCTGTCAAGCATGAGAGCTCTGTGTCCATTGCCCAGAGGTGGGAACTATGGCACAGGATCCCAGATTCGTGGCCTACCAGGGGTATAGCTTTGCTCCTGCCCAGGGAAGAGCTAATGCCCAGAAACTGGGGTGTTGTCCTACTGCTCAGGCTGGTCATGGTCCTCAGGGAACTTCAGGGAAATGAGTGCAGGTAGAACGAGCCCCTTCTCCCACTTCTTTCCTGAGAGGGGAGAGGTATCAGGGTCCTGTAGCTCTTTGCTGTTCCATGCTGCAGGGTGAGGTCATGCAACCAACAAAGCCTTGCCAGGCAGTAAATGGAGGAGCTCAAGAACTGTACTCTGAACCCCAATATGGCACAGGTCCCTGCCCAGCAACAGGCAGCCCCAGTTCCTAGGACAGGGGGTTGTATCCCATGTCCAGGGATCAATCTTCTGGACAATGAGTGCTGTTGGACTGCAGTGTCCTCCAGAGCATACTCTTTCCACAGAGTAGCTGAGACACATGGTGGTAATAGAAGTCTAGAGAGAAAGCTAAGTGGAAGATGTCTTACTGTGTGTTCATGGGCTGTGTGCATATGTATTACACATTGCATATATGCATTGTGTGTACATATGTTGTGCATTACATGTGTATTTGTATTTTGTGTGTATGTGTGTGACAAGTTGCATGTGTGCATGGGGCATGCATTGTGTGTGCCCATGCACATTGTGTGTACATTGCTTGTACAGGTGTGTGGCATGTGTGTATTGTATTGTACATGTGTTTGCATGTCTTGTGTGCTCACACATTGTGTGTATACGAGTTATGTGCCTTGCATGCATAGGTGCACATGTGGGTATGTCCTTTGAAGAGCAGTGATCATGTGTGTGGGATCCAGTATCCCAGGAGAAACAGAAGTGGCCTCCAGCACAGTGGTGGAGACTCAAGCAGAGACCACCGCGCTGGGCTGTGAGCCATCTGGGACTGAAGCAGGGGTCTATGCCTGCGGAGGCAGAGCCAAGAGTGGGGGTGTGGGTTCCTCAGAGCGTCTTTTTTTTGGTCTTTTTTTTTGTCTTTTGGACACAGGGTCTTGCTATGCAGTTCAGGCTGGCCTTGAGCTCCCTTTTGTAGCACAAGCTGGTCTTGAACTTGCACCAATCCTCCTGCCTCAGCCTCTCAAATGCTGGGATTATAGGCATGTGCCACCATGCCTGGTTTCTCAGAGTGTCTTCTGCAGGGGCATTTTCTGTGCCGCTGCACCACAGGCAGGTGGAGGTAATCAGGGCACAGAAGGGGCCAGTGAGGTGTGAGATGCTGCCTCAGCCACAGGGGTGTCCCATGGAGGTCCCATGTGAGTTGGCAAGGGCAGTGTGCTCACAGATGTGTGAGGCTGCTGTAGTGCAGGGGACATGCTCGTGCTCTGTAGCAGGCCCTTGCCATGACCCAAAGACCTCTGTGCCAAGGGGTGCTGTGGATACCTGTTACCCTCCCCAGAGCACAGGATCAAGACCCCAGGGGCTTCCTGATTTTTGAATAAACTTGAAAATTGACTGTAGGAAATTAAGTTTTCCAGGCCTGGTCCCCAAAGCTGGATTCCCAGGATCCAGTTGAGCCCCTGAGGTGTATGCTGTAATCTCTGAGGACTGCAAGAAGTCCTGCTCTACTTTGTGACATGTGACTGATCATGGGGGAAAGGCAGAGAGCAGGGAGCTGGAAGAATTTTTTTTTGTTGTTGTTGCAGAGCCAGGGATTGAGCTCAGGCCTCTGCGCTTGCCAGACAAGTGTTTATTCTACTGAGGTATCTTCCCGGCCCCGGGAGTTGGAAGAATGGCAAGGGAGAGGGAGTTTAGATCAGATACAGAATGTGTTACTATGCCCAACTATGAAATTATTGTTTCCCCCTCAGTTGCCTAGACTAGGGACCAGTAGTCTCATCCCCCAGGTGTCACCCTCTTTCTCTGCTGCTGCTTGGAAGTTGCTTCCTGCAGGGCTTTTCCAGGTGCCAGGTGGTTCTCCTCCCATGCTCAAGATGGGTCAGGTGGCATCTGTGACTTCTCCGGGCCCTGCGTCCCACTAAGGGAAGCACACAAGGTTGTGACTGTGCATCGCTGTGCCTGGCCCTGGGTCACAGCTGTTTTTTCTCCGTGAGTGAATCATAAATGCACCACACTTCCTCAGAACAAGGATGGCCCGGAGGCTGGAAAGCCCCTGTTCAGCTGCATAGGAACCGTGTTATCTCAGAAGACTCACTTTCCAAGGAGATTTTACTACAGAAGCTGTCACTGCTGATGTCAGGGCTTGTGTGAGGGAGTTCAGAAGGCATGACAGTGCCTGGCAGTATGCATAGATGTTGGGGGACAGGCACCCATAGAGGACGCCTCGTGGGCTGGGAATCCAGGGAAGGGGGCTATTGGTTGGCACAGGTGGTCATATGACAAGGAGGAGGAGGAAGTATGTGCTGGGGCGAGCAGTGAGGCCAAGGGTCCCCTGAAGACACAACTTCACCCAGACCTCTACCAGTGGGAAGAGAGCAGCTGAGGGGAAGGCGGCCCTGAAAGGCGTTCAGAAGGTGTGACCCTGGCAGGAAGGCCTGGAGTGGAGGTGTGGCAGCTGTGGGCAGCTCAGTGAGGTGGCAAGGATATTAGGAGCTTAGCGCTGGGGTTTGGTTCTGGCTGCAAAGAAGCGACGTGGCACACCTCATACTCGAAGGGGGCTTCCCCCAGGCTTCCTGGGCAAGGGGCTGATGTGGTCAGGAGGCCATGGGCATGAGGGAGGGAAGGTAGGTAAATGGGACAGAGTCCCTAGTCAGAGCTGGGAGAGATGGTGAGGAGTGGTGCGGGGCTGGTGGGCCTGAGGAGTTGAGCTGCTTGGGCAGTTGGCTGGGGCTCTGGGTGCTGAGATGAGGCTGGGATCCAGTGGCGATCCACTGTTTGGATCTGTTTCTTTGCTCTGTTTGAGGGGCCCTTGCACCTATGAGTGGGCTTGGCTTCCCCTCAGAGGAGGAGCAAGACACCTGTGGGCTACTTGGGGAGTCGTCCCATTCTGGGGACAGTGCGACAAGGAGGGAACCACATCAGAAGAATGGTCTCCCATTTTCTCCCTGGGGAAAGGCCCTCCATTGCCTGGGGCAATAGGCTCCCAAAGAGAACCCAGACTTACAGTAAGGCCACCCCAGGTGAGAAGACCAGAGTTGAGGGGGCCTTAGTGTAAGGTGCTGTCCATCTTTCTGTGTGCAGTTGGGTGACACAACAGCGACTGGAGCCAAAAGACAGACCCAGAGAAGGCAAGCAAACATCCTTGCAGAGAAGTGGGAGTCTTGGCTCCACCCAGGGCAGACTAAGAGACAGAATGGACAGCATGGGGCTGCACCCTGCTGGGGAGCTGTGGAGGGGAAGTGAATGCACCACTTCGATTTGACCATGCACATATCTTACATCTGACACCATATTTCACAGATGAGGACCGTGACACTCAGAGAGGGCTTGCTACTCACCAGTGTTCAGAGGTATAAGGGTCCTGCCAAGAGGGCACTGGAGCCAACCCTGCAAGACTCTCCTTCTGGGAGCACATTGTCATATCAGGGGTAGTACCAGGGGAGCTCCTCTGGTGTGCTCTTCACTGTAGGTGCTGGGGTCTGGATTGTTAGCTTTTCACTGAAAGCTATTTTCCAGAAGGGCAGGTACGAATCAGTTTTCTGCCTTGAAATTTCTGCCATGGGCCTGGGAACAGGCCCATGTTCCAATAGCCATCGGAACAGAGCAGTGTGGAGACTGGCACAGGTATCCAGCACAGGAACCCCACAGCTGTCTCTGTGCATCCTGACCACCTCCCTCTCCTCATATTCATCCTGCTGAAGACCTAAGCTCAGGCGCGGAGGGCAATTCATGACCACAGGGTAGGTGGGTAATGATTTGTGTGAGTTTTCTGTTTCTCTCCTTTCCCACCACAGCTTTCCCAGGTTAGTGTGTGTGATCATCACTGGACCAATACTTGCAGGAGGACTAATGGGTGAAATGGAATTAAAGAAGCAGTGTCCCAGCAGACATAGGTTTATCAGAGGCATGGCTGCTAAAGAATTGGTACATATTTTGATTTAAAGCCTTGGAAAGTGAGTAAAAGTTGTTTAACATATGTGGGTCAAACAACTAGCAAAGCCTACCTTGCCAACAGGGACCTCCAAATGGGCAACAGGTGTCAGTGTCATGTCACTGGAGCAGGACCCTCTGCCCAGGCATGAAGTCAGCGCTGGCTTGAACTTGTCCTCAGATATGCAAGGCCCTAAGGACAAGGGGCCAACCCAAACCTGCAAAATCCTGTCGCTTTGTATTTTGCCTTGGTTATAACATGAGCAAGGATTGGAGAAAAGTACCATTCTGTATCAAAGAAAATGTAAGAAGTATTGAAGAGTATGAAATAAATAGAAAGCAAATTTGTACTTGCATTCATCTTATTTAAAGATTAGTTTAAGTCATGTTTACTTAAGCTAAGGAAGTCAAGTTCGTAAGTATGGCAGTCTAGAACATTTTAGAGATATGTCTGTGGATATAAATGGTGTCTATAGTATAGTGCTGGTTTTTAAAATATGTGGCTAGAGGCTGGGGAGATAGCTTTGTGGCACAAGTGCCTGCCTGGCAAGTGCAAGGTTATGAGTTCAAACCCTGGTCCCACAGAGGTATTATAATTTATGTATAATGTATAATGTGATTATGCTTATAGACTGCTCTACATTCTATACAAATTAAGACTTTTTAAAATCAGTATATTCTATTTCATAATATAATAATGAAATTGTTCAGAAAGCAAACTCATGGCCTTGCTCATTCTAAGTTACAGTACAGGAAACTTTTGAAGTTTTCTTTGTGGTGTTAAGCAATTTGACTTGGTCACGCTTTATTAGTAGCTATCTCCCTAGATGCTAGGAAGAGGTGGACCAGTTGCCTCCCTCACACCTTGGTCCATATTTCTATATTTCTGCATGGCAGTAGACTTTCCCAGTCCAGCCCAAATGGATCAATGCTTCAGAGAGATTAGTTGAATATAATTCAAATACAATGATGAATACGACCTAATCATTGCCGCTGTTTTCTTCTCCTTCTCCTTCCCTCTTCCCTCTTCCCTCTTCTACTCCTTCTTCCTCTTCTTATTTTCTTTTTGCAGAACCAGGGATCGAACTCAGAACCTTGCACTTGCCAGGCAGGCACTTGTGCCCCTGAGCTATCTCCCCAGCTCCTTGGTCCTTATCTTCTGCACCAGAATTTGCAGGAAGCTTCTCGAGCACCACATTTCCTGAAGGTGGCATCGAACTCGTGTACCTGCTTCTCTGCCAAGGTATGCCTTCTCCCAGCTTAGGTTGTGTGGCCAGCCAGAATAGAGAGCTCACTCACTTTGCTAGTGGATTGATGTGCCCACAGCTGTCCTCCATCACAGGTGGCTACACATCCAGCCCCTCATACGTGGGAGGATGGTCGAGGCATCTGAGTGTCGAGGCTTGGACCTGAGGGTGCCCCCAAACCTCATGAGCTCTGGAGAGGGGCTTGTGGAAGGTGGTTGGATCATGGAGCTTCAGCTGGTTCGCTGGCAGGAGGTGGAGCCTGAAATCTCTAACATCTAATATCTTCCTTGATAATTAAACAGTCTTTTCTCCAGTTCTTTATAATTCTTATCTATGTGCAGAATGAAATGATGGACATCCAGAAGGTTGAGAACAGGGGTATCAGGAGAGGGGTGCAGATGGTGCAGGTGAGCCCAAGGGGAGCTGGCTCATCCTTGCACACATGGGGCTGGGGAGGAGCTATTTATAGGCTTAGTATGATTCAGGTCTTTCCTTCTTATGCTAAAATAATTCTTCTCTTTCAACACCCATTTTCCAAAGCCCACCTCATTTTCTTAGTTTTAGAAGGTCAGGCATGTGTGATGTAAGAATCCCAGAGAATTTAACTGTATCAGAAGTCAGGAAACTAAGTTATGGTACAGAGGTATTATAATTTATGGATAAATTTAAGTGGCTTGAAGGCTCACTCAGAGGTTGTATTCTTCTCCAGACTTACCTGACCTACAGCCAAGCCTGGCCCCAGCATCCACACCCAGGGGGAAGTAGGACTGTGAGGGTGCTGTCCCTGGTGGCCTCCAGCACTGCCCAGGTGGCTGCCGGACACAGGGCAATGTGTGCATCCATTCCTGTGGAAAAGAAGCAACAAGCCTATTTTACTTTCCAATTTTCTGTCCTGGGGAATAAAGCCCAACTCTGTTAACATGCAGATACTCTGGTTTTCTTCCATCATCAAGTCTCCTGTCCTTCTAAGTCACCCTTTTGGTGTCCACTCCTGTCAGGAGCTAAAGTACTCAGCATGGCAAGGGGCTAAAAGGAGGGAGGCCTTGTGTCAGCCCAGGGCAGTGACGAGAGTTGCTGGCCGCACTGTGTATTCTGTGGAGGCTTAGCCCTTTCTCTGAGGCCACAGCTAATAGGCCACTGATGGCTGGATGTGTGGACTGCTCTGTCCCTAAGGGAAAGCTGTCCCTGCTCAGCATCTCCCTCAATCCTTGGATTGCTAGGATTTCTTGGTCCATGTTCACGCTGCCTCATGGGGTCCCTCTGCTCCGTGATGACTCTCACCCTGGTAACGTTAGGACTGTAACTGTATAAGCACATCTGGGGCACCGCACGAGCTTCCAAGGGAAGCTATGTGCATCAATTATAGATGCTCAGGTCCAGCTCCCTGGTGAAGCTGCTCTCTGACCAGGTGCTCAGTGCTGCTGCAATTTTATGTCTCAGATGAAGAGCTGATCTTTGGTGGCAATGCTGAAGCCAGGTGAGTAGGGCAGGTGCAGAGTTTCCTGATGGAGTCATACAGATGGGATCCAGGAGGATGTGGCACGGCTTAGAAAACTTGTTGTGTACATGGTGCTTTTAATATTCCCAGGTGCTCAGCTTTTGTGTGCCTCTGCAGATTTTATTACAGGCATTTCCTAGAAGCAAATATTAATTTAACATTTGCTCTCATGATGAGATGAGGGACAGATTAAAAGGTCTCTTTCTGGCCAGAATGAAGAGCAAACAGCTTTTTCTAAGCTAATCATTTTGGCTCATTATATGCTAATTCTATATCAGCATTTATGATCAATTTGCTATTTTGATTTAGTGTTAAATATTGGGTGCCCTCACCCTTCAAGGGCAGGAAAATGAATGGGAGAGAACCTACTTGAACACTGTTTGGTCCACCCATGAATTTAATGAAAAAACATTATTGGTAATAACTTTTGAAAATGCTCTTTCAAAGTTGATATTCTAGCTCCAGGCATGGTGGCGCACATCTATAATCCCAGCACTTGGGAGGCTGAGGCAGGAGGATTGGTACAAGTTTGAGACCAGCCTGGGCTACAAAAGTGAGTTCAAGGCCAGCCTGAACTGCACAGCGAGACCCTCTCTCAAAAAGACAAAAAAAAAAAAATATATATATATATATATATTCTAAACTTCACAAAAGAAGCAATAGGCACCCTAGTTTTCTTGCTTTCTTTCTTTCTTTCTTTCTTTCTTTCTTTCTTTCTTTCTTTCTTTCTTTCTTTCTATTTCTTTCTTCCATTAGGACAGCTGCTTCTGCCCTTAGTCTTAGAGGGTACCAGGCACCTCACCACTTGGTCTGTAGCCTCCTTTGGAGGAAGCCCTTTCACTGTTATGCATCCCTCCCTCTCTCCTTCCCTCCCTTTCCTCCCTCGTTCTCTTCCAAGCCACGGAGCACAATCTATGTGCTCAGCCATGCTCCAGCCCTGACCCTCACAGAGCCTTCAGCCCCACATCCAGCTTCTCTCTCTGGTGGCTGACAGTGAGCTTGTCTCATGCAGCTGCAGCTGTATTCAGTCCAGGCACCCTCACGCCCTTGCCATTGCAGAATACACCAGGCTTTGCTGCCATCGTGTGTGGTGCCCCCCACAAGAGTGGCTTTGCCCTCTTACCCATGTCCGCATCACAGCTGCACATATCTGCATACCTGTCATTTTTATTGATTCATGCATTTACTGTACATATTTTTTCTTTTTGTTCTTGTCTCTCACTTTTATCCCATTTTCCTCCATAGACATTAAGCTGGTGTGTTCAGTGGGTGTCACCGTTTAGATGTTCAATGGGTGTTTGTCACCAAAGCCTCTTGGATGCTTAGATGGGGCTTAAGGAAGGTGATTGGAAAATGGTGCTTGTGGCTGATGTGGGGTCTGTTCAGAAGTGGCAGTCGCCGGGGGGCATGGCCTGGAAGAATTTGCGGTATTTCCTTTCTTGGCTCTGCCCCAGCCGCTCTCAGCTTCCTGCCATACAACAAGCCCCATGTTGTCAACCAGGCCCTTCTGCCCCCTTCCATGCTGTCCTTCCTTGGAGCCAGCGGACCATGGTCTAAGCCCTCTACAAACTGAGAGCCAAAATAAACCTTGTTATGACTTGTGTCTAGAAGTTCCCCCAAAGCTTCATGAGGTCAAAAGTGTGCCTTTTCACAGGGGACTAGATCTAGAGTGTCTGATGCTCTGGGATTGAGCGTGTTACTCAGGATTAAGGATGTGTGATTACTAAATTAATTTGGTGATTGGATTGGCAGTTCTGGCAGTGAATAATGGGAAGCTCTGTACCCTGGACAGAATGTTAAAGGACAGAGGGACTGCTGTAGTCACTTGTCACTTGCCGTTGCTTCTGCCCGGGTAGGTGAGTCTTTTCAGAGATGGCTGTATTCCCAGTGTGTGAAGTTGGGAGTGATTCCTGGCATAATTCGAGCACCCTAGGTGTTCATGCTGTTAGGCCTAAGAGTGCTCAGTCTGGAGAGAATGGAAAGGACAGGAGGGCTGCCGCCATTGCTGCTGCTCCACTACTAGCTGCTTCGCTGCCTTCCGCTCACCTTGAGCTGCCTCCTCGGCCATGCCATCCTGCCTTAGGGCCAGCTGACTGCGGACTGAAAGCTCCACGACTGAGCCACAACAAAGCTTTCCTCCTCTAGCTTTGGGTGTGAGGTATCTTGTCTCAGGACTGAGAAACGTACCAAAGACACCTTTCCTCCTTTAAACTGAGGGTGTTGGGTATGGTGTCTCCTCAGTGAGAAAGTAAGATCAAAGGTATCTTTTATTGAGAAGGTAATTTATAAAGTTGTCCGTGTCTCTTGCACGTGCACACATTTTGATTTTATGCAGTGATGGGGAACACAGAGTGCTGAAGCAGTTCTGCCACTCACTACCTGCGGGGCCTTAACGTCGCCCACATCCGCGTTTTGGTTTCATCACCTGTGAAGAGCTGAGGCACTCATCTGCCCCACACACTGCCGTGTGGCTTGCATTAGTTAATGTGGTGCCTAGCCCATGCTCTCGCCAGGATCGCTCAGACTTGGCTGCCCCCCTCTGCATTGCACACCGAGTTCCAGACAGAGACCCCGAGGAGCCAGCTGTTCCTCACCTGTCCTGAACAAGTCCCTGCGCCCAGGGGCAGCTGTGTGAACCATTCCTGGATTGCTGCTTGGCCCCCTCCGTGCTGAATAGATAGCTTCATCCAGGCAGGAAAGCTGGATGATGGCTTCCAGGGTGGGGTTTTGGGCTGAGTCACAGATTCGAAGAGGATTGTGGTCAGCTGTAGCAGAAGGAGTCCAGCGAAGGGAGAGAAGCCTAATGGTGGGCAAACCCAGAGATGTAATGCGAAGAACCAGTAACTGTGACCAAAGGGTGGCTCGGAGTTGCAAGGAACCTTCAGGGAAGCCCAGGCACACGGTGGTTTCTGGGGAAGCACCACGGAAGGGTGCTAAGAGGCTGCCCTAGCCATCAGGTCACCGCAGGACACCCTCAGGAACCACAGGCCACGGACATTAGGGCAAAGTAGCTGTGTGGGGAGGGTGTAGCATCCACGTCAGGACAAGGAGAGGCTGTTGTCTTAGGCTGTCCTCACAACTACACCGGTAAAAGACCAGTCCAGCTCTCTTGCACAGCCGGCGACGTCGTGCGTGGTTTCCCAGCGCCCTCTGCTGGAAAAGTTTCGCGCAGGGCAGCTGCTTTGCAGAAACTTGCGAGCATTGGTGGGGCTGGCTAGAGAGCGCAGAGGAGCTGAGCTAGTTGAGGAGTGGCAGGAGCTCCACAGTGACACACAGCCACCAGAGCCTCTGCATTCTCTTAGAAAATGGTGCGAGGGAAAGCTACCTGCCAGCATCCTGCACTCAGTTCCTCCGGAAAAACTCTCCAAACTTCATGGTCACCTACAATGTGTCAGAGCGGGCTGCGTGCCGGGGGCTACAGGAGCAAAGGTGGACAGTGTCCTGAGGAAGCTTCTCTACCAGAGGAAGAATTGGACACGTAGAGGCACAGGTGGGAAAACACCAGGGAATGAATGGCCAGCTTTGTGCTGCCTGGCATAGGACAGCAGAGCAGATGGGTGGCCATGGGTAACCCTGGGTGCCAGGCGAGGTGTCTGGAAGGGGTCAGGCAGGAGGCCCTACTGGAATTTGAAACGCAGTCCTGGAACTCCGAGCATTTCTAATTTCTCCACCCTTCTCATTGATAGGTAAGAAAACAATTCAACCCATTATATTCTGTATTTTTATTTTATTATAACATGCAGTTTTAAAAAATAAAATAAAAAGCATGTTGCAATATTCCTTGAGAACTCTCAGGTTAGTTGGGTGAAGATTGCTGAGCCTCTGTGGCCGGGCTGCCCATCACTGTCCTCCAGGAAGCCCCCACCGTCCACATCCAATGAGGGATGCAGGGGCCCCACTTGCACACTCTGGTCATCTCTTTGGGGCCTCCTGGGCAAACCCGTCCTGGAGGTTCGCCGTACCTTCAGCATTGTCCAGAGTCCTCACAGAGAGGTGCTTTTGCCTTAGAGAGCCCAGATGCAGCAGTCTCTGCACAGGCGTGGCCTTCTGCTCCCCCACCCCCTTGCCCTGCCTCAAGTGTGTAGAGCCATTCAGGGCCAGGATAGCCTCTTGCTGTCCTGACCTGGAAGCTGGGTCCCCTGTCCCTGGCCAAGTGCCCTCTCTCTCCAGCCTCTCAGGCAGCTCTGTCAGTGTGTCTGCCACCTTCATGCCCCGGACAGCATGCCTTCGTGTCTTCACTCTGGCTTTACTTTGGTATTCAGTGAAGGCATTTTGGTTGGGTGTCTGATCCCTGCCCAGGACGCAGCAACTCAGGATCCAGCTTCCTTTCAGGCACCTCCAGTCCCACTCATTGACATGGGTGCTGTGGCTTCAGTGTGGCCTCAGAATCCATGTGCTAGAAACCTCACCCCTATGCAGCCATGTTGGGAGGCTGGTAGGGGGGGAGCAGGGTCCAGGTTCCTGAATGGGTCAGTACCTGTAATAAGAGGGCTAGAGCCTGTGGGTTCTGCCTATTTCTTTCTTTCTTTCTTTCTTTCTTTCTTTCTTTCTTTCTTTCTTTCTTTCTTTCTTTCTTTCTTCCTTTCCTTCTTTCTTTTTTCTTTCATAGATGCTGTGGCCCTGTGATGCCTCATGGTATGGTCGCATTCATCTCAACCATCCTGAGCATCCCAGCTCTGGGGCCACTCTGCCCTTATTACTGGCTTTCTGTGAGAATAATGCAAAATGGATGGAGACAGCAAGCTCTCTCTTGCTTTTCCTGGTGGACAAATCTCAGAGTCAGACACACCTGACTTTCCCCACCTCCTGCATCCCCACATGCTCCCATCTGTCATTTCCAGTCCAGCCTCATCCTGCAGTCTCACACCTCCTTCAGCAGCTGGCTTCTCTTCCCATCCTCACCCCAACCCTGGAATTCAGAAGCCCCTCCCCTGCCAGGGCCCCTCAACACCCCTTCCTTGCTTCTTTCAGCAACTCAGAGTCCTCCTCATCTCCAGGAACACTTGCACACACACCCATGACGTTTCCTGTTTGGCCATATATGGTGGGGAAGGGGACCTTGTGCCCAGGAGGGTGGCTATGGCCACAGCTTACCTCCCAGGTCCTCAGGTAGAATCTTTATACAGAGCCCAGCCTCTCCAACCCTGCTTCCTATCTGTGTCCGGGTCCAGCTGAGTTTTCCCCTTCATATGCTCCCTGGCACTCCTTAAGCTCCCTCCAGCTGGCCTGTCCTCACTCTGCTGGCTAGCAAGAAAGTCCTTTTGCCAACTGTACCCACCCAGTTCTGCCCTTGCTCCTCTTCATCTTTGTTGGGCTTTGCCACACAGTTGTAGAATCACCCACTGGATATTCCAAAGAATATCCTTATGCTTTGCAGAAGACAGAAAGGGGCAGAGAAAAGTGAATGCCCTTTCCAGGCAGTTGTATTTAAGCCTGGAAGTTAATTTGCCACTGTTCTAGATATATACATGAATGTACAAAAGCAACTCCTCTCTCTTCCCCACCACAATAGTGTGGCATAGTGTTGTCCCAGAGATCCAATGGGGTAACATGTACGGGCCAGGGAGTCCAGCTCGCTGGTCTCCAAAGCCTTCCTACACTTCTTATTTCTCACTCACTATCATCACTTAGAGGTCTCTCTTGTCTCCATGCAAATAACTTAGCCCCAGCCTGCTGTTCAGCCATGAATATAGTTATCACAGGCATGTAGGCTCCCAAACCATGAAGTCTGTGTGTTGATTGCACTTAAATAAGAAAAATAGTAGACCTCGTTTGGGAAATGTAGAGGCTAAGCAGTGGTTATAAATGTATCACTGTTTTAAACTTGAATATTTACATTTGAATTTCCAACTTTAACACTGCCCCACTTCACTTTTATGTAAAGACCATGGTGGGTCTGAGTGAGCCCAAGCTTGCCTGCAGTACCAGCTTTGCAGGAAGCCACGGCAAGCTTGCTGTCCCAGAAGCTGTGGGCTGCTAGAATTGCACGGTCACAAAATGGCTCCACATTCCAGTCACTTCATTGTTTAATCCATAAGTCTTTGATTTCCATTCAGCTATGTTATGCCCTTCCATTTTTATTTCTTCTTTAGAGTTCTTACGCTAGGGAGACTATAAGATATTTACACATGTAGGTCTGGTTTATTTCACTCATGAGTATATGTTCAATATATATCCATTTATATATGAAGTCTTCCAGTATATCATCCTTTGTAGCTGAGTAATATTCCATTGGATAAAAATACCACATCTTTTTCAACCATTCTTCAGATTATGGGCATTTTGACTGTTTCCAAGATTTGGCTATCACAAATTATGCTGTTATAAACATAGGTGTACAGATATCACTATGGTATGATGTTTTCAGTTCTTCTAGGAAAATTCCCAGTAGGAGGATAGCTGGATTGAATGTGATGACAGCAAACATAGCAGGAGCAAAACCATGCACTTATGTACACAGGATGAATCAGATATTGGTCCTAAGAACCTTCAAAATGTTTTTCACATTGATGATAGCAACGTGCAACACTAAAATTATGCTTGAAATGTCTGTCATTCTGGCCTTTTAGATGTACACTGCTTCTAATGTAAACTCATTTACTGCTCTACTCTCTCTCAAGTAAATGACTGGTTAACTAAAAAACAAAAGAGGGTATTAATTGAGAGTAATACAATTTTGTACATCCATGGATTTCTAAATGTCTGCGTAAAGATGTGTAACTGCTTTGGTCACATTTTATAGAGATTTATTAGAATATCAATGATTGATGAAAACTATCAATTTCAAGCTAAGTCTAAGATGTTTGATTTCAGAAAGACAGTGATGTTAAGCTCAATTACCTATGTTGTAGAGCAATAGTGTCACAAAGCCTTTCTGCTGGAGGGTTGAGAACGTAAGTTAACAGACCAAAAAATTTGAGAAAAAGAAGGGCTATGAGGATAGCCAACATTTTGGCCCTAGCCCTTCAGGGTCAGTGAGGACTCAGGACATAAAAGAACCTGTGCTGTAACATCCTATAACTCAGTGGTGTCCCAAATTTTCTGGTCAAGGAGATTATGGGACCTCAGAGGAAAGGGATAAATGAAGTATGGTGTGTCTAAGGAGAGTCACCTGAAGAAAAAACATTTTCTCGGGCTTTCACAGAAAGCAAACTGGTCAAGCAATCGCCGTACTGATCCCAAAGGCTGACACTGACAACAGTTCCACAAAGCACTGTACATGGTTCCGAAGTTATTCCTGAGGGGATTTGACCTTGGAAGATACAAAAGATGAATATTTTGTTATACAGGTCTTGCTTTAACTTGTACTTGATCACTCAGCAGAAAAGCTTAATTGCGAGGCATACAACACAGAGCTAGATTAATATGATGAGGTATAAGAGGATTAAATCAACAACCTCTAACACTGCCAGTTTCACCGGTAACCCAGTGCAATTATGGAACACTGGACTATGTATATAACTACATCCTCTCGGTGCAAAGAGAAGAAATTTTTTCTTTTTTCCTTTCCTTACCAATATTGATTAGAAAATTTATCATGTCCACACCCTATGCTCTGTATAACTATTATGAGGACAACAATATGCAATGTGTCAATTATTGTGAATGCACTACTAACATGTTTTGAAACTATCATTATTAAAATTAATAAAGTAAAAAGGGCAAGAAAAGATTAAGATATATTGAGAATTTAATGTTCATTTTTTGATTAATCTGATATAATTGTATCTTGTAATCTGAGCAACAAATTTGACAACTACTATATTTAATAACAACCATTGTTAATTTTCTATTTTTGTTTTGAAAATGTGTATCATTTGTATTGTTGTGCATTACTTTATGTCTTTGTTTTTGTTATTTGATTTAGTTTTTCCTCTTTAGGATAAAATTAAACAAATTTTTTGGACTATACGATATCCAGATAACTTATTATTATTTCTTTCTTACTGTGTAAAGATGTTTCTGCAAAGACTAATATTTTAATTAATACAATAAATAAAGTAATGGTTCTCAGCAACACAGGAGAACATTACTTGGTCTGTTAATGAGCTAAACAAAGCAAGATGCTGGAGTTGAATTAGTTCTCTTTGTGGTATCAATCTTCTCCTAACTTAAAAATGAGTACTCTTAGGTAATTAAATTAAGATGAAGATTTAAAAAAATAAAACAAAATGGTCCCACGTTGTTTTGTAGAAGCATCAATATTTGTGGGCCCAAAGACATTTTTCCAGGGCATGACAAACGTTTCTCATTCTTCTAAATTCTCTAATTCTCAAGAGCTAGAAGAGGGAATTCCAAACACATAGTTATTTGCTGCCAATCTATATGTGATTTCAATTTCAATTTCATTTTAAAAACCTAGAATTTGAGGTGACAAATATTGCTTGTTTTGGCTGTTGTGCTAGCCAGTTTTTCATGGCTGTAACAAAAATAACAGCAGTAAAGGAACTCAAAGTCTTGAAAGATTTACTTTGATTCATGGCTTCAGAGGTTTCAGTGTATAGATGTGTGTTAGTCACTTTCTGAGTTGCTGAGACAAAAAATCCAACACCCAAAGTTAAAAGAGGAAAGGTTCATTTAGGTTTCAGTGCACAGTTGGTGGCATAGTAGAGGGACATCATAGAAGAGACAGGCCCTGGCCAGCACAGAAGTGAGAGCAAGAGGGATGAACAAAGCCCCTTTCTGCCCCTTATATTTTATCCAGACTACTTAGGGTCTTTAGCTCTCACACACTTAATCCTAGTGTCCTTGCTCCTAGCACTGCACCATGAACTGGAGCCAGCTCACTACGGACTGAAACCTCTACACACTGTGAGCTCAACAAACCTTTCCTGCTTTGACTTTGTGTATCAGCTATTTCGTCTCAGCACTGAGTAAAGTTACTAAGACAGGGTGCTTGGTTCCATTGTTGCAGCCCTTTACTGAGGTTTTCATGATGGAATGGAATCTCATGGCAGAAGAAACCTGTTCACTTCATGATGGCTAGAAAAGAGAAGGGGGAGAGGGAGGGAAGGGGAGGCAAAGATGGGGAGAGAGAGACAGAGAGAGAGAGAGACAGAGATAGAGACACAGAGACAGAGACAGAGACAGAGACAGAGACAGAGAGAGGATTTTTATTAATACTTTGCAGACTTTTCTTGCATGACCTTGGTTTGGGTGAGGTTATGCTAGAGTGTGATTCAGTCTGAGTGGTGGGTGACTGGAGGGTTGTATGCACTATGCACTGCATTGAGAATATTTTCTAATACATATAGCATGTTCATTGCAGCCATCTTCACAAAGAGAATGTGGTCTTGATGGTTTGCAAAATTGGCGTGAAAAGGCTTATTGCAAAACCAGTGACTTTATAGAAAGTCATGAGTCCAGATCCTGTCAAAGAAAGCCAGTTTTCAGTAGTCTTGTGCTGGCTGCTGCGGACATCTAACCCACTCTTGGTGGTAGCATCCCAGAGACTCTCTTCTGCTTCAGAGTTGAGAAGTGGGCTGCCTCTGTTACTTTCTGTACTCCATGCTTGTCACTGGAACCTTCTAGGATGAATCCACGTGGAGTGTTGCAGGCCCAACTCCTGTGGCTGGCTCATGCCCTCCAGGATGGTGAGCTGAGCAGCTCCTAGGCTGTGCCTGTGGTCCTTGAAACAGTCAGGTCCCTGTTGGAGAGCAGCATTTTTTTCAGCTCCTTAGAGCGCCCCATCGACAGGGTCGCTGTCCTTCCATCTGTGAGCCAGAGCCAGGCCTTTCTCAGCAGAAAGACACCAGGGAAGCGCGAGGCCTGTGACAGCTCCTGGCCATCCTCAGAGTAAACACAATAGTGAGGCTGGCTTCCATCCTTGTCCTTTATTGGCCACACACATGGAGGAGATTCTTTTGCCACCATTCTCTGACTCTAGCTAGACCTGTTGACAAATGGTCACTTTTGCAGCCACTTCCCTTGTTGCAAGTATGTCAAGGTGAGATTTCCTGATTATTACAGGGCATCATCAGAGATGTTTTATATCCTAGCAAAAGGCTGACTAGTTGCAGCACCCATTGGTGTTGGCCATAAAGAGCTCAGTATCTCAGGAAAATATTATAGCTTGGTATCCAGGGGCAGATCTGGCTGACAAGGAACATATTTCTACATAAAAAGGCCCACATCTGAGCTTTTAAAAACGTGCTTCAGTGCCGAACTTCTGGAAGTTACACATGAGATTAGCTGAACACCCACAGAGAAAGACAAGCCAGGCGACACTTAGGCTGGTTGTCGTTTCCTCTTGAACAGGCCAAGAGGAAAACACTTTAGGAATGTTTTCAACATCTTTCCATGTCACACTCCCAGTTGTTGAACATGAAGATTTTGTAAGTGTGACTTCTGGGTTCTTTTGTTGTCATCGGTGTTGTGGTTATGGGGCTCTGGTAAGAAGCAGGCATTGCTTGGGCTTTGGATCAAGAGCTTGGGGAGACAGCAAGTGCCTACCTTCTGGAGGGGGACCACTGTGGTGGCAGAGAGTGGCCATGGAGGTGTGGGGGGAGAGCTTTCTGGCAGCCAGGACTTGCTCCTCTTGTCTAGATATTGGCTGTGGCTCAGCACTCAGGGAGACCCTCTAAGGCAGCCTGGGGTCCTCTGTACTTGCCTATGGCCCCCACTCTTCCTGCACCCACTTTTCTTCCCACCACCTACAGGTTGGCCTGGCTTCTCCACTTGGGCATTTGATCAGCTCCCAAGGATCATGAGTTCAGTTCACACAGATGTCCTGGGAGGCATCTTCTCTCTGGCCTGGGGAGTCAGAGGTCTCCCAGATCTAAGTTAATGCCTCACATAACTCATATACGTGCTGCTTTTTGGCTTTCTCTGGTCTTGGATGGCATATTTTGTGGGTATTTCTGTGTCTTTATCTTATAAATAGTTGTTCTCTCAGGGAAAGAAATGCATGCCTGTTTCAGAAGTGGATAGATGACTGATAGCTCTGAGATCCTTAATCAATACTACGTCCAGTTTGACATGGAAAGTGAATGCAGTCACAGAGCTGCCAAAGGTCTGTGGCTGTGGGTAGGAGTCTAAACCTTGTACGTGCCTACAAGATGATACATTGAATATTCAATGCATAGAATCTGGAAGGTGTATGAGGGAGGAGCCTCTGTGAGGTCCAGACTGCAGCTCCTGAGGATCCAATAACAAGAGCACCTCCCTCACTCTGCCTCTCTCAAAGCTGACTGTTGCTCAAGAATTCTCGTAATTCTCTCCAGATGTACTGCCACCCATCTGCTTAGTACATGTTCTACTTATACAGGAAGGACCAGAATCCACAGGCTCTGTCTTGTGCTTAGACTGTCACTTCATGATCTGTCTTACAGATTTTCTTCCACTCCACCGAGTACACATTCACTTTATTGTTTTTGAACATCTTTTTTTTCTGTTCTATTTCATTTGACTTTATGCTGCCATAACTGAATGCCACAAATTGGGCAATTTAAAATGAACAGGAACATATATGGTTCTGGAAGCTGAGAAGTCCAGGAACAGAGTACCAAGAGCAGGTGGCTCAGGATGTTGGGTGGCACCCTCGTGTGGTAGAAGGTGGAAGGGCAGGAGCGGATGAGACCAAGAGGACAAGAAGGGGTTGAGGTCATCCTAGGCCAAACTCCTGTTGTGATGAGAAGCCAACTCCTGAGACAATGACATTACACCCTTTGTCGTGAAGGACTCCTCACACCCTGGTCAGCACCAGTCTTGGTCTCAGGATACTGGACATTAAATTTCCAATGTGTGTCTTTTGGGGATCCATCAAGTGACTGTACATTTCATTGTGGAGGGAAAATAATTTATTTAACCAATTTGTCAATGAAGAGCATATTTGTTTACAGGTTTTTTTATTTTAAAGAGAAAAAAAATAAAACAAACTTTCAAAGTAGGCTAATAGGAGAGTAATAATAACTAATACTTTGCATATATTGTCTTAATAGTAGTTATTCAGATTATAAGATATGTATATGAAATATTATCCAAACAATATTAACAAAAACCTTTCTTTTCAATGAACTAAAAGAAACTAGCTGTATGACTGCCTTAACTATCTTTTGTGTATATTTATATTTTGGCTTTTATCCTTCCTTCTTTCCTTATCACAGTTTCTTTTTTCCTTTGGACAGTTTCCTCCCAACTCACAGTACAGTTTGAATTTTATTTGGCTCTTTATCTTCTCACACTAGTGAGACACTATGATGCTCACATATACTCTCTGGAAGAAAGATGGCCTACTTAATAAATGGTGTTAGAAAAACTGGCTTTCTACATGCTGAAGACTAAAACTAGACCCATGTCACCATACCCTAAACTAAAGTCAAAGTAGATCAAAGATCTAAATATTAAAACAGCAACACTAAATCTGCTGGAAGAGAAAATATATGGAAACTTTAAAGACATAAGTTCAGATAGAAGCTTCATGAATTAGGCCCACATCACGCAGGAAATATTGTGAAGAATCACAGATGAGTTCTTTATCAAAAAGCTTTTGGACAACAAAAGAAATCACCAGCAGAGTGAAAAGACAACCCACAGAGTGGGAAAAATTATTTAGTTACCACTCAGACAAAGGATTTATGTCTACAACATATAAAAAATTGAAAAATATCATGCTCCACAAGTTTAAAGACCCAATCCAGATTTGACCCTGGAAGATACAAAAAAACAACAACAACAAAAAAAACAAAGAATGTTTAGTTATGCAGGTCTTGCTTCGACTTGCCCTTGACCACCCAGCAAGAAAAAAAAATCCTTAATTACAATGCATGGAAAGCAGAGCTAGATTGGTGAGATGAGCTTTAGGAGGCTCAGATTCAATAGTCTCCAACGTCACAAGCTTCACTGGTGGCACACTGCAATTGCAAAACCTTTGATTGTATATGTATCTGCTTCCTCTTAGTCCAAAGAGAAGTATATTCTTTCCTGTTTTTCTTTCTTTCTTTCTTTCTTTTTTCTATGCAACATTAATAGGGAGGTGGGTCATGCCCACACACTGCACTCTATAGAATGATTGTGAGGACAACATGCAATATGTCAACTTTCAAAGAAAAAAAGGGGGAAAAGAAAAAAAAAAGTAATGTGGATTTAGAAAGGTTAATGTTTAATTGTTTGATCAATCTTATATACCTATATGTATTAATCTAAACTGATCCGATGATGAAAATATGTAATATAACCATTGTTAAATTTAAACAATAGAAGAATTGAAAAAAAAATAAAGACCCAATCCAGAAATGGGAATCTGAGATGAATACATACTTCTCAGATGAGGAGCTATAAATGGCAAAGAAGTATACGAAAAAATTTTCTACATCACTGGGCATAAAATAGAGGCAAATTAGAACAATGATGAGATTCCATCCCGCCTCAAAAGAATAGCTATCACCAAGAAATCAACAAATAACAAATGCTAGAGGGGCTGTGGGAGAAAAGGAATCCTTCTCCACTACTGGTGGAGTGCAGGCTGGTGCAACCACTGTGGAAATTAGTGCTGAGATTTATAAAAATAAAAACAAAACTAGGACAAAATTTCCATTTGACCCAGCTATTCTCCTCTGAGGTATCTTCCTGGAAGAATTAAAAAACATCATAGCACAGTAATATATGTGTACCCATGTTTATAGCACAACAGTTTGTAATAGCTAAATCTTGGAAACAACCCAAATGACTATTAACTGAGGAATGGATAAAAAAAGATGCATTCTCTGAATAATGGAGTATTACTGAGCTACAAAAAGGAAAATCGTGAGACTTTGATGGGTAAATGGATGCAATTTAGGTGAAATATGGTGTCATTTCTATAAGTTGTTTTTCAATGAATAATCTTGTAGATAGAGTTTGATCAACTCTTAGGACAATATTACTGGATTAGTTTTGAGATTTGTGTGGATTTTGAAAAGAATTTTGAGTTACTATAAAGTGTCTTTCTTAAAAGTTCATACCCATTTCCCTACATTCCTGCCACAACTGAGTATTATTTATTTTCCTTCCCTTATGGAAGAATAATGAATAATGGTCTCTTATTTCATCATCTTATCTATGTGTCCCTTGGCCATTTGTATTGATTTATTTTGTGAATACTTTGCCTTAGTTACTTTTCTCTCATTGCTGGGACAAATACCTGACACTCAAAATGAAGGAAGGAAAGGTTTATTAGCTCACAGTTACTGAAGGTTTCAGTTCATATTCGGTTGGCCCAAGGCTGAGTGGAACAGGGCAGAGAACATCCAGCAACAATCGTGACAGAGGCAACAGAACAACCAGGGGAGCAGAAAGCCACAGCTTAAATCTGTCTCTCTGTCTCTCTTTATATTAGGCTCTCTGCCTTAGCCTATCCGCCTTAGGCTATACCCATAATCCCAGAAGTACTTAAAACACATAATCCCAAGGATCATGGATCAAGTCTCAAACTCTAGATCAGTACTAAATCACATAATCCCAGTGACTCATGAGTCAAGTCTCAATCTATAGAAGTCTCATGACTGCAAGAGGCTTTGGGGGGACAACTAGACATAAACCATAACATACTTCTTCATATCATTTGATTATTTTTAAGTTGAGTTATTGGGCTCTGCTCATTCATTTGCATACATTCTGTAGACAAAGAAAATTAGCCCCCTTTAAAGTCACACATTTTCCAATTGCCAAAGCTTTGTGGTGTTCTCCATCATGGAACTGTGCATTTTTGAGGTCCATCTTTCCTCACGACTCCTGGTCTTTGGCTTCTGCCTATATCTACACCCTTTACTCATCCTTTCCTGTAGAACTTTTGTGGTTTATTACTTGCCACTGAAATCTTTCATCCATCTTCTGTTCAGTTTAGAGAAAACAAATGAAGTAGAAACAAAGATTATTTATGTATTTATGTATGTATGTATGTATGTATGTATGTATGTATGTATGTATTTATTTATTTATTTTTGGTATTTTAGGGAAAGGCCTATAGGGTTTTCAGGGTCTTACTACTAGATCAAACTCATAGTGATCCACTTGTTTACAGCCTCCCAAGAGCTGGGATTCTGGATATGCACCACCATGCTCAGTCTCCATTGCTGTCTCAGTGTGCTCCAGGGTTGGGGCGCACACAGCATTCCAGGGATTGAACTCCTGGCCTCTGCACCTGCTTGCTTGCACTTTAATCTGTTGAGCTATTTGGCAGTCCCAACAAAGTTTTTTTTTTTTTTTCCCCAATTATCAAATTTCACACTACCCTTTCTTGATAATCTCTCTCCTCCCCAGAGAAAGGTAACTTCGGGTATGGACTAAGTTTTAGTGGGTAGCTACTTTCCTTTGTCAGTTCCTTCTCCCATCTCATTCACATCTCTCTTCTGCAGGGTAGTGGGGTAGATGGTGGCTCCCAAAGGTGGCACCCTCGCAGAACCCCAGAGCATGCCTTTATTTGGAACCAAAGCTTTTGTAGATGCAATTAAGATAAAAATCTCTAGATGAGAGCCTTTCCAATTAGGGTGGACCCTATGTCCAATGACAGGTATCTGGTCTGAAGAGACAGCAAGCCAGGTGCAGATGCAAGGTGGGGACGGGAGGATGTCTCCATAGGCAAGGGTGTGTGTCTCCTGGCCAAGGGTGTGTGTGTGTGTGTGTGTGTGTGTGTGTGTGTGTGTGTATGTATTCTGGACAGAGATGGCTGGAGTGGCTGGGCAGGGCCTCACTCACTCTTCGATCTCACCCCTCTGCCCTCTAGACTTGGCGGGAGGAAGTAACATTTTCTATTTTAAGGCAGCAAGTGTCATACATTAAGAAACAAGTAGATCCAGTGCTGTAGGGTTCTAATTACTTTTGGATCACATGTTTCACTACTTCCTAATGCCTGTAGTCTGTGGTCTTTCTGTTACTATGATTATTTTGGTGTTTTCAGAAGTCAAAGAAAGAAGAGTTCCAGTCATACATGGAGACAGGGGCTATGCCTGCTGAAAGGGCCACTTAGATAATGGGATTCCACTACAAAACCATCAGAATCATACCCTTAGTAATGTGTTCATAGGGACCAGGAATACAGCTCAGCAGCACAAGGGTCTACCGGGTAAGTGTCAGGTCCTGAGTTCAATTCCCAGTACTAAACAAAGCAAAACAAAGCAAAACGTACACATAACTTAGGTTCACAGCTGCACAAAACTTCCAGATAGGAAGAACACAAATGGAGCTGTTCAGGGGCTCACTTGGGTTTGGGGGTAACCCCTCTCCTTTGAACCTTTAAGTCATCTGCTGGAAAATGGAAATCAAGAAACCACAGCTTCTCATTGACTGTCCCTCCTAAAATTCTACCATTTAAAAGAAAAAGAGGGTGGCTTTCAATGTTTTTATTTAAATAGAAGCAGAGACTTATTTACTGGAACATCAAGTAGAAGAACAGCTTGGAGAGAGCCTGTCTTCTAAGCTCGCAGTTGAGGTGGGATTCTGTGAGCTCAGAACAGTGAGCATCGTCCAGGGAAGGGCTCCAGCCAGCCTACACTGTAACTGAATTCTTGCTCGCTGCTGAGCCTGGCCTGGGAGGGGAAGAAGGTGGTTACTGCTCTGGTAACTCTGCCGCTCCCTTGTTCTCCATGGACAAGTCTAAACATACTGTCCTTTTCCTATTTCATGATATTTATTATACATTTTGGTTCTTACATATACTTTCAGTTTCTCACAGCAGAAAGATGACTCAATGTTTACATGCATGTCCAATTTATTTCACTGGAGAGCGTGGCTTTGAGCTGCATTTATTATGAAGACATTGTTCAAAAGAAAAGGGGAAGCAGGAAGGGGATGGGGCAAAGGAAGGAAGGGAAAAGAAAAAATGAGAAGAGGAGGGTGACGTGGAGACAAAGCTTTGTAAATGATTGGAGAAAGAGGATTTGAAGGGAGGGGGGAATTGGAAAAAGACAGGAACTGAAATAACATGTGCAAGTATAAATTCCCAGTGATGAGTGTGATCACTACGTATATCTAAATTATACCAATAAACTTAGTAAAAGAAAATTTAAAAGCAACTGCTCTTATTTCAGGGCTGCTTCGCTCTTGCTGTGGGGACACTCATACAATGTGGTTGCTGTCTGCCCTGATCTAACCATAGCATCATGGTCTAGGGGAGATGCATCCAAAATGTCACCCAGTGTCACAGGTATAAACCCCACACTGTCCGCCATCATGGAGACCATGCACCACGGTGGTCCTGCCTGTAACCACACGTAGTCTCGGTGGGCATTTGTGGGCTGACTGGGCTTCAGTGCCAGACACAGCCGCCATTTCTCAGGATGAGGATGCAAGGCACCCTGGTTGACGATCCTCCAACTGAGAAGAAAACCAGCTTGGGGGTGCAGACTGCTGGGCACAGAATTCTCTGCTAGCTGTCGCCATTGGATGAGGTCAATCTGTGCATCTGTGTGTGGTGCTACCCTAAGTCTCATCTAAGAGCAATGGCTACAATACGGCACTTATTTCTGGAAGCCTGAGGTCAAGGAGTCAGCGGACTCTGCGCCTGAGGAGCACCCACTTCCAGGTGTACAACCTCAACTCTCATCTCCTGACACCATCGCTGTGGGACTCAAGGGGCTCGAGGGTTCAGTGTATGAGATATGGGTATTGGGGACACACATTCAGACTATGGAAGCATCTCAGAGTCCCCTTCCCATGGCCATACTTGGCAAATGGTGAGGGTTCAGACCACACCGCTGTTCTAGACATGCACGTGAAATGATCGGAATGTGGACATTTGATTAAGAAGAGAAAAACAGAAATGTACTCATTGCTCAGCAGACTCTTTCTACAACATATACACAGGTCACAACATGAACACACTGCTTTGTACCTCACAAATATATGAATTTTAATTTGCAAGTTAAAATAAATTAATGCAAAGGAAAGAAATGGAAATAGAAATATTAAGTCAACAAAGCTAGGACTCCAACCCAGGCCACCTGACCTACTCTTCTCATTCGCCTGAGGTCCTCAGCCCTGGAAAGCTCAGGTGGTGAGAGGATGGTCATGTTGACTCTCAAATAATAATAGTAGTAGTAGTAATACTAACAGTTACTGCTAGAGAACTCCTGTTTGCTGCTTGCACTTCTGTGCTTTCTGTAGAAGTAAGATGTTGGAAGAACTGAGTAACCACAGGTGTTCGAACACTGGAAGAAAGCAGCACATCACTAAGCTTTCAGAGTTCTGGGCCCATGGTTTGGGTGTGAGGGGCAGCAGATGTCACGGGGGTGAGGAGCAGAGCCAAGAGCTACAGACAACCATGGCCCTACATGAGGGAGCTGTTTGCTTCTAGGCCTGGTTTCTGCTTCAGCCTCTCAGGTCCTGCCGCTGCTCTCGAAACTGTTCTTGGAAGCACATTTATGATGTGCCTTTAGACTTTTCTGTCTCAAACTGTGGTGGGTGGAAGAACTTCCCGCATGGACTTCTGTCTCAGTGACAGACTTCAGCCCCAATGTTCCTCCCTTCTGCCCTACAGTCACACTGCAAGGGGCCAGTCACTTCCTCTGGGGGGCGGGGGCTCAGGTGCAGCATGGTTCTCATTCTATCCAAGAGCAGGAAGAGAGGAAGTGCTATGCAGCAAGCTTGGGAACAAGGCAGCCCAAATCCCGGGGGCTCATCACAGATTTATTTCCTGCTCCTGTGAGTATGATGGGGCCGGGGGCTTCCTCGGGTATCTTTTGTCTAGGTGCTAATCAAAGAACCCTGGCTCCTTTCCTCTAGGAGCTCTTTTACCTTCCAATTCTTCATATTCAGCCCTGTGGTTGGGAGAGACAGGGCCTTAGAAACCACAGGCCATGCTTTGGTGCCAGCACTCATGGCCAGAGCCCATGTGAGTGGGCTCCACTGAGCTCATGTGCTAAGGAAGGAATGTGGGGTTTGGGGCTCGTGGGAGCAGTTTCTTTTCTTTTCTTTTCTTTATTTAAATTTAACAATGGTTATATTACATATTTTCATCACCAGATCAGTTTAGATTGATAGATATAGGTATATAAGATTGATCAAACAATTAAACATTAACACTTTCAATAAACATTACTCCGCCCTTTCTTTTCTTAACAGTTGACATATTGCATATTGTCCTCACAATAGTTCTACAGAGCACAGTGTGTGCACATGACCCACCTTCTTATTGATGTTGCTAAGAAAAAATAAAAAAGAAAGAAAAGAAAATTCTTCTCTTTGAATTAAGAGGAAGCAGATGTATACACAGTCCAATGTTCCACAATTGCAATGGGCCACCAGTGAAGCTTGCAATGTTGGGGGCTATTGATCCAAGCCTCCTACAGCTCATCTCACCAATCTAGCTGTATGTTTCATGCATTGTAATTAAGCTTTTTTTCTTTTTTTTGCTGGGTGATCAAGGGCAAGTCAAAGCAAGACCTGTATAACAAAACATTCATTTTTTGTATCTTCCAAGGTCAGATTCCCTCAGGATTAAGTTTGGGACCACATACAGTACTTTGTAGAACTGTTGTTAGTGTCAACCTTTGGGATGAGTCACGACCATTGCTTGGCCAGTTTGCTTTCTGTGAAAGCCTGAGAGAATGTTTTTCTCTGGGTGACTCTCCTTAGATGCACTATAGTTCATTTATCCCTTTCCTCTGAGGTCCCATAATCTCTTTGACCTGAAAATTTGGGACACCTCTGAGTTATAGGATATTACAGCACAGGTTCTCTTATATCCT
>PVJA010012331.1:0-52310 GCA_004027025.1 Myocastor coypus
CTCACGACCTTGCACTTGCCCAGCAGGCACTTGTGCCTCGGAGCTATCTCCCCAGCTCCCCCTAGCCAATTTAATTTGAAAACTGTAAACCTCTACAAAATGTTAGTTACTATTCTGTATTTCTTTGTAACGTCACCAGCTCTCAGTTCCAATTTTTACCCTTGCTGTCTGCCCCTGGAGCCTTTTCTTAGCTCCCTGAAATTCACATTTTTGGACTACACTGCCATGGTGCGAGTTGTTGCTCCTTGCTACAAGCCTATCCTTGCCTCCACTTTCCTCTGCCCACATGATAGCTCCATCTCTTTGCTGCTGACTGGCTGCTGTTCCAGGTGATAGAAGCTGATGCAGATGGATTCCAGCAGTTCTCCTGAGGATTTTACATGCTGCTGCTGATTTACAGCCAGTTCAGCATTCCTTTAAATGGCCATAAATTCGATTGATGTCATAAATCATATCTAAAGAAAGTGCCAGAGCTCCAGCTCAGACAACTATGCTAATGCCTATGAAAATAACAAAGAAACATCCTCATTCAGCCTGACTCTACAGCACTAAAAGGCCAAATTGTTAGGAGCTGTCAGCTGCTGAGAGGCGAAAGGTAAAAGGGGGAGAAAGGTCTTTGTAAGGAATATGAATAACACCACCAGGAAGGAAGTATAGATGTGTGCGGTGAGGATAAACAAGGCTGAGAAGAGGAGCTGCAGAAAGAGTGATGGAAGACAGGGCTATATATGGAAAAGATAAATGCAAATGAAATATACTGCACGGCAATGGATCATATCAGCAGTTGATATATGGGATTGAATATCACATTGTTGAGCTGGAAGCCATTAATATGATATAGTGGATGTGATACGCCAGGTGACAGCAGTCCTGGTGCAGGAAAAATAACGAACATCCTGCAGTCGTTCAAAACAAGGGTTTGAAGAAAAGGCAGAAAATTATAGCAGTACAAGTTTATAAAACTAAAATTGTGTGAGGTAATTATGGATTCTGATAGGGTTCATTATTCTTTATCAGCTCGCCAACCACATAAGAAAGGCAGGAATACCTAACTGGAAAATGCATGTTCTGCTCTCTCAGGGCATCAGGATGTGGGCTTTCTAGTCTAGCAAGGATTGTAGCAGGAACTTAGATCTTTGTTCAGGTGGAAGCACTCCCCATTGGCCTTCGAGCCACAAAGGTTGGCATCCTCACGACTCTTCAGTGGAGATGCTTTGAGCCAGTATTTATCTTCAGGATTCCTGAAATGTAATTTGCTCAGCCATTGTCTGTACTCTGATTCAATAACCAATTTCTTTTTCAGACGACTATTTAAGCACTCTTATATGTGAAGTACAGTGTTACGTTTTAGGAACCCTTGTAAGAAAGCATTGCTATTTATTTTTTGGCAACCATCCCCTGACCTTCACCTTTGGATGGTGGGCCCACATGATGTGCTTCAGCTGGCCTCCTGAGAGAAATGATGCAGGGTGCATCATTTGATCTGATGCCCCCAAATCCCTCCCGGTGAGGTCCAGGCCCGCAGCTGCTGGTCAGCCTGGGCCCCTCAAGTCCCATCTCTGTGCTCTGCCACACATCATGGGATGCTGGCCCTGATGGTCACACAACTGGTTCAGCTTCTCATTTGGCTCCTTATGCCTTCATTCTCTGCTCAGCTTTTTAATTAAGCTACCCCTATCCCACAGTTAAAGGTGAATATAAGTGGATTCCTCATCAGAGCTCTTCCATGCACCGTTCCCAATCACTGCATTACACAAGATCCCATAGCCAGTGCCCCACCTTCTATGCCCCTTACACCAACAACTAGAAAAATAATAAAAAATACTGCCAGTCTTCAGTGCTGATGCTGAAATCTGTTCCCCACTCAGTGTCTTGACCAACTCAGGTTTCCCTTGCAAGCCTAACCACCATATGGCTTCACCATATTGAGATCTGGAACATCCTGTCAAAGTCCTCATATTGAAGGCCACACTGCTCCAAGGTGATGGAGCCTTTGGAGGTGAGACGTGTTGAGAGTCATTTCCACATGGGAACACACATGCAGAGGTACACAGGGACTCCCGGGACTCCCTCTCCTTTCTGTCTTTCTCTTTCTGCTTCCGCACAGCTACTAGTGAGCAGCTCATGGGAATGCATGCTTCCCTGTGTGATGTGCCGCCTGAGCACAGGACCAAAAGCAATGGACTAAAGCCCCCAACATTGTAAGCTAAAAGAAATCCTTTCGCATATAAACTCATCATTACAGGTATTTGTTAGAGTAACAGAAGGCTAATGGAATTCTAATGTTCTTTATATATATATATTTTTTTTTTCCATTCCACACCATAACATCCTACTCATTACTAACTAGGTATAACTGTAAAATGGATATCTGCTTTAAAATGCCTCATTTACTCCACTGAACAATGTCATTTAATAGAAGCCCATGTAAATGTTTATTTATTTGAGACTGAAAGAACAAATTACCTAGTGAATATTTTATGTAGCGCAAAGATACTTACCTCACCTCAAAACACACCCTCCACACAACTTGTTTTTGTCTCATTAGCCAGGAGTACTGCCAGTCACTGAGCATGTTTTTTCACTGTATCAGCCAGGGTTGCGAACGCATTCACAAGAAAGGCAGACTCCCAGAGTGACTCCAGAAGAAATCTATCTTCCACCTCTTCAGCCCCACCCACTAAATTCTAAAGCTGATTTGTCCTTGTTGGGGAGATGCATACTTTATCACCATCCTCCATCACTCCTTGGGAAGCTGGTGAAAGCCTTTGAGGTCATGAGTAAGGACCTACTCCCCATCCTAATTCACATGCCTACTGGGTTGGAAAGTCCAAATCCCCAGGTCTCAAGTATCAACATGCCTAATAATAACTGACAAACTCTCTAAAATAGAGTTTCATACCCACTCCTAGAAAGTCGAATGTGAAGATCTGGACTAAGACTCAAGAAAGCCTCATTTGAAACAACCTCCTGCCAGATAATCCCAACTACGGAAACCAGCACTTTGAATTGACTGCCTAACAGGGCCAGTTTAATTAACTGCCATCACATTGGGACTGAGGAATTCAGAACAATCACAGGAAATTGCTGGACTGTGAGAATAGTGGTGAGGAGAGGGTAAGAAGCCAACTGAAGCTGAGACAGTTTTAAAACCTAGAGAACAGCTTTGAATTTAAAGTCTGACAAACCAAAGCTTTTTCCACTGGCTTTATAATAAATGGCATTAATGAAACATTTATAAATGCAACACGGTCATGGTCTTTAAATTCTAAGAGCCAAGCCCAGAACTTCATGTGTTCTGCTCATGCAAACTCCAAAGCCATCCAGATGGGCACTGGACATCTCAGAAGCTCAAATTTATATTTCTCACGAATTAAGCCTATGCTGTTCAAAATCAGCATAAATCTCACTTTGTATTTCTTAGTTTTCCTGCTTTAAAACAGTACTAGTTTAAGCAATCATCTAGCCTTGTCATGAATTCTAACTTGGCAGCTGGTCAGATAGGCAGCAGGGGCCACAAACACCACAACTCTTAACAACAACCTTGACAGCGTTGCTGTGTGTCAAGGTGTCAGCCAGTGTAGGAGCAACACCTGGCTTCAGTGGCCTCAAGGGGTCATTGTGGATTTGTCCTTAGTGGCACTTCTGCAGGTGTCATTCAGCACTCCCTGGCCAGTGATTTTTACCACACATAAATAGACTCTTCTGTCATTGACTAAACTTTTGACAGTTATTAATGGCTAGCTTTCTTTCATCAAGACATCCCTGAATTTCAGTGTGCTTACTGATAAAATCAAAAGTCCTTTTCTTCTGCCTCTTGTTGGGAGTGTCTAGATAAATAATTATTGTGTATCTGTGAGAGATAGAATGAGGGAAAAAAGGAGTGGGCTGTGAGATTCTGGGTCCTGCTGGACATGTCTGATGGGACATTGACCTGAGAAGAAGGAAGCTGAGCTGGATGTGAAGTATTCAAGCAGCTCACAAAAGAAATGAAAGAGAAAAACACGATGAATCATGGGAGAAAACAGCACCTCAGCCACACAGAAGTGAAAAACTGGCAAAGGTGGGATTCTGACACAGTGCAGTTTTGAGAACCTATGCCATGTATCCTACACTCACCTACCTTTCCAGAAAAATTTCAAAAGTTGTGTTTTCAAAAGTTTCTCAATGAGAGCAGAAAAGATGACAATAATGGAAAGAAAGTCAGAGCATAGTATATTAATCCTGGAGTGTTTTTTCTTTTTCTTTTTTTTCTTTTTTTAAATTTTTTATTTAAATTTAACAATGGTTATATTACATATTTTCATTATCAGATCAGTTTAGATTAATAGATATAGGTATATAAGATTGATACAGGGAAAGAGTGAAAAAAGAGAAAGGTGAAATGGAAAAGAAAATATAAAAGTATGAACCCTTCCTTCTTGGTTTCTGGCTATACAGGCAGCCAAAAGTGAAGGAAGGCAAACACTTGTAATTCTGGGGATTGAAAATACTATTTGAAAACAAAACAAAATATTTTAACCCAAGGCCATAGTTAATTAATTTTATGAGGCCTTGCCTTTATCAGATCTTCCTTCTGAAGTGTTTCTGGGGAATATGCAAAAAACCGGACGCTTGGTTACCTTGTGGCTTCCTGCACCCACACCTATGGCATCCTTCGCCCTTCTCCCTCGGGCACACTTAGCTGAGCTTCAGGCCCCAGACCTCTCATCCTTCTGTTCTTACATCTTCACTGTGGAAGTAACTTAATTTTTCCCCATATGCCCATCATGTGTGATCTGAAATTTTAAAGAAACTTGTGCAAATGGATTAGAGACAAGGTAAGAAACACAGCAGGAAACATGACTCCTATGGACTACAGCATGTGTCCTTGTACTGAACCCACAGTTCTTCAAAGATTTATATCCTGGACCTCATCTGACTACAGAAAACAAAACTGCCATCCTTTCTCCCCTTTGCCAAAAAGCTTCAGGAATCAGGTGACTCAGCGCCTCCTACCAGAAAACCCTAAGAAAAGTAAAAATGGTTTCACACCAAGCTCTTCCTCCTGAGAGCTCACATGTGTCTTGGTCATGTCTCAAGGCAGAAGCTACTCGTCAGAGAAAGCTACCCACCCAGGGTGAGCTCTATGCTATTGGACCTCATATTGTGTCCATAGGCTGTACCTCCCAAACCTCTAACAATGCCTAGAGACAACAATTGTAAAGTAGTTCAAGACAAACTTACTCTCATCTTTATACCCATAAAATAAGTAAATCAATATTGATTATTATGATTTATGTCTTGGTGTACCTACAGTCATGGGGCGGCTTCTGGAGTTAGAGATTGATTTTTGTGGGTGTGGATGCTGTATCTGCCCTGGGGCAGGAAATGTGCTTGCAATGTAAAGAGGAAAGGGAGGTGAGCTAGCTGCCTGAGCTGGTACTTCTCCTTTCCTCTCCCTCTGTGTAGTCACTATAGAAGTTTGCTCTCTGCCCTGTGTCACTTTTCCTTAGAGCCAGTTAAGTACGGACTAAAACCTCCAGTAACTGTGAGCTAAATAAATTTTTCCTTCCTCCATTTGGGGAGTTGGGTCTTTGTCCCAGCAATGGGAGAAGAGTAACTGAGACACAGGTTTTGTGTTTCCTGGTGTTGACTCTCACTGTCTCTCTCCTCTAGCTATGATATGAGGCGAGATTCTGACAGCACAAAGGTACAAGAACCCAGAACCCACATGTTTTCCTACATTCACCTCCCTTTCTGGAATATTTTTAAATACACTTGCTTCTGTTTTCAAAAGTTTCTTAATATTGACAATAAATTACATGGTCACCCTAATTTGAGAAGGAGTAATTATTAAAATGAAACAAGGCATATTAACCAAAGCATTTCCTTAAATTATTGTGCAAGCCTCTTACCAGGAATAATGCTCTCTACTCTTAGCTACTACTCATTTAATTAACAAATATAACTAAGCTCCTGTGATATGCTTTGATTTTTCTTGACACTGAGTTTGCAGTAATATAACAAGGTTGCTGCTTTCAAGAGGCTAACATTCAAAAAACCAAAACAATCTTAAAAACCAAATTCTGCCCATGACTTTCCCTATTACCCATCACTTCCAAGTTCCTACTGTTCCAACACTGCTGTGTGAACTCTCTGTCTTGGCTCCCAGCTAGCCTCTCATCTTCAGCCCCGACCGCTTCCCCTCACTCTGTCTATCTAACTCACATTTCGCCAATGGTCTGTGATTAAGCACTGCTCTTTACTGTGCTCATAAAAATTCCAGTTCACTTTTTGCTCCTTTTGAAATCTCTGCTTATCCATCAAGCTTCAACTCAATGTCATTTAATTTCTTTAGCTTTCCCTCAGCCTTGAAGACAGAATTAATCACTCTCTTATCTTTAAGCACAAAGTACTTTATAAATACATTTGTCTTAGTGTATATCATATCTTGGTTTGGCTAATATGTTTATGGCTCATTCTTACCTTCAGATTATGGGTCCCTCAAAGACAGGGACCATATCTTATTTTTCCCTATGCCACTTCTGCCAAGAATATCAAAGTTGCTCAACAAATGTTGGTTAAATGCCCATAGAAATTTGTGGACCAAAACGCATTTATTTATTTATCTATCTATTTATTTATTTAATTTTATTTAGTACAGGGTCTTGCTGCATAGCTTGAACTCATAGCGATCCTCCTGTCTCAGCCTTCCCAGTGCTGGTGTGCGCCACCACTCTGAGGAGATAGCAGTCTAAAAGTCTGTCTGTCAAGCACAGGGACAAGGACCCAGGTTCAATCCCTGGTACCACATGCTGTGCCAGGCTGGGTACGCTGTGTCACCAGCAACACATTTAAAGCAAAAGATCTTTAAAGAATCTCGTAAAGGGCTTATGAGAATAGTAGACACCATAACTGACTACTTGCAGTAGCTTTCATACAGAAAAGAAAATAATTCCAAGTTGGATGAATACAATGTAAGTAAAGAAAATGACAAATGGCATAAGAAAATGGAATATTTGTTATGTATGTATGGAAAATAAGTATCTGTTATGAAATAAACAGATAAAAGCCTTTTCTATTCCTCTTAAGTCTTGCTGTATAAAGGAGTCATGAAATAACTAAAGTAAATTAGTATATATTAGATGCAAATAAAAATTAACATACACAGAGAATAATGCAACCTTACACAGCTGCTCAAACAAGTGAAACTGCATAACTATAAACATACAGAATGAAGTCGTATTTTACAGTGTAGGCCTCTTTTTCTAGAAAAAAAAATGTCCCATCAAATGCAAATGAAGAAAAGCACACAAAACATATGAACAATATGCTCAGCAAACACTGGAAAATAATAAGTTTGATTGCTGAACTTGAAAGTTCAAGGAGTTGGAGATGTGCAGATAGCTTGGCAGTCTAAGTGCCTGCCTGGCAAGTGGCAAGAGCAAGGTTCAATCTCCTGTACAGCATGCTATGTCAGCCACTGAAACCTGGCATGGTGGCACACACCTCTAATCCTAGTGCTGGGTAGGTTGAGGTAGGAGAATCAGTAGGAGTGTGAATTATGTAGCAAGATTCAATATCAAATAAATAAATCAGTAAATAAATAAATAAAAATTTTTTAAAAGTTAAAAGAAAGTTCAAAAATTGCCTAAAAGACACAAGACTTGAGTCTCTGTGTTAGAAAAAATGAAGCAAAGGAGAGCACAGAGACTGAGGTGTGCGTTATTCCTTCTAGATCCAGAGGAACTTCATAGGAACACAATCTGCAGCATGTCCTGTCACTAATCTTTGTTCGGCTGTAGCATTCATTTCCAAGTTCTAAATGCATTATGCATATTTATGGTAGAAATAAGGGATAAAATACGTCAAAATGGCAAAGCAAAGTCTAAAATAACTGGACATCCTTGCAGATATACTATTAAAAAGCAGTGATCACTAAAGCTATGAAAGTAAAATGTGAATATCCAATATTTTCATATGTCCTCTAATTTCATATAAATGAATTTATACTCTATCTTCCCCTAATTTACTTTCTCTATTTGATTTATTGTTTCAAATATTTATTTTGATATAACATCTTCAGGTAAACCATCTCATTATGTCTCAAATCCTGACTAGGTCCCTGCCTTTGATATCTATCTATCTATCTATCTATCTATCTATCTATCTATCTATCTATCTATATATATATATATATATATATATGAACTGATCTAAACTATAAAAGTTTATAACAATATCTACTTCATGGATAACAGCTAATAAAATTACCTATTAATATTACTTCACAGATTCTGTCATTCATTTCTTGCTTTTTGTTTTAAAGCAAAAAAATAAAACAATATAGAATTTCAAATTTCAAAACAAGGCGAAAGGAAATTGACAAAGGTTATTATAGTGTTTGCTATCTTTGAAGTAGTTGCTCAGATTACCAGAACATATTTCTATAACTACATCAAAATTTATGTATCTAGTCCATTTTGCTTAACTGTTAAGTAAAATACAATATTTTATTTGCAAAAGATGGTATAATGGACACATGTGTGTGTCCTCTTGCATGTGCGTGCAGAAGTGTCTTACACTGAGATGGACAAATTCAGTATGGATTTACAATGGATTCTTCCCTATCCATGTGCATTGTCGACTCTGGTGTTGACTCCTCCATGTTACATGTTTTTTATCTATTCCTTGTGATTTTGAACATACCTACAAGATTATGTTGTCTGGAACTAGAGAAAATTGTACAGCCTCTAAATCTGAGTTTATTTTTCCTTTCTTGCTAAACCAGCTCCTATCTCTAATACAAGACAATAGAAGTGGTAAAAGCAGACATCCTTATTGACCTTGGTTACATTCAACTTTCAGCCTTAAGCATACCTTCTGTAAGTCTTATAATATGCTCTGTGTCACCTTGAGGAAGTTCCTTCTGTCCCCTGTATGGAGGAAATTTTTATCCAATGAAAAGATACTCAGTTTTATTAGCTGATGCATCACCATGACATCTCTACTTTTAAAATCACCTAATATGAGTTCTAATATATTGATTGGTTTAAAATGTTGAATCAACTTGTATTCCACATAATTTCTTATTGCAATTGTTAGAACTGTATGAAGAATCTGTTTGTGACGTATAAGGGTTAAGGTACTGACAACAGTTCTCTCCACAGTGCTTTCTGTGTTGGAAAAGCCATATTTACAGCTTCTGATAACAAAATAAGACCTTAGTTGAGAACATCTGGCTCTCCTTCTTAATCTAGGACAATAACCACCACATCAAGAGATCAGATAGTCCTTCCATTTAGCAAGATTTACTGCTAGGAATGTCTTTGTTCTAACTTTTCTAGGCCCACTGGTTTTCAGAAGTTTCTGTCTCAGATGTGCCCTCCACATCCTGCACCCCCTGAGTTCTTCAGCACAGTCCAGAGAAGTTTTAATCTTAGTAACAAGTGACCCTAGCCTTTCTGAGTCCTCCACAACCATATTACATTGTATTACATTAATCCTTCTCTGTAAATTCATCCATAAGTTTGGGAATTTGACCAGCTCTTGATCGTGATGAGCATGAAGGTTACCAGTACACAGGCTTTTCTGTCAGTCTTACAAGTATAAGTTGTTTATTATGCCGAGTTATTACCTCTCAGTGTCTTTGAGATTGATAGTACCTCTCTCATTTTGGTTAATGGTATCCTTTGCTCCATCTCTATTTTTCTCATCAATCTAGTTTCCCATTTAATTATGAATTTAAAATAAAGAACCCACTAATTGTTACTTTTCCTGAACTTCGTACCACTTTAAAAAAAAAATTTGGTGCAGGGTCTTGCTATGCAGCTCAGACTCATAGTAGTCTTCCTCCTGTCTTAGCCTCTCCAGCACTAGGATTATCTCATGGGCCATCACACCCAGTTTTGGTGGCCTGCATGGCACACTCAGTGTTCTGGGGCTGGCATGGCCTATGGTATCAGGAATTAAACCTGAGTTCTTGTGCTTGCCAAGCAGGCACTTAGACTGCTAAGCTATCTCCTCAACTGTGGACCATTATTAGACAACTTATTTATATATATATTAAAATCCACAACCTATTGGCTCAAACAGAAAGACTACTCGGGTCCAAGCTATGCAGCAAGACCCTGTACCAAATAAATAATAGATTAAAAAATAATGATCTGCCTTGATGTGGATTTGCATTGATTATGGTTCTTTGGGCTTCTTGGAACTGTGGCTAGGGATTTTTATCAAATTGAAAAAGTTTTACTCAAAATATTTTCCCTCCTTGTATTTCTGTCTTTGGAAGACTGTGATAACACATTAAGATTCTTGATGCTTGGTCACGACTCCCTGCCACACAAAATTTGTGCTTCTCTTCTTTAGTATCAAATTTGTTATCGGACTTATCAAATGTGTTTCTCATTTTACAATCTAGTTTTATTTCTAGCAGCTTGATGTGAATCCTTTTTATCTTCTGTATCTTCGCTTGATAAGTTCATGCTTTTTTATTCAGATCATATGGCATATATTTATAATCCATAGTTAGTGTTCTATGCAAATTTCCCAGTGTTTGTTATTTCTAGTTCTATTTCTGTAAATTGATTTTTCTCCTCATTATAGTTTGTATTTCTCTGTTTCTTTCCTTTCCTGGTAATTTTTTATTTAATTCCAGACCTTGTTAATTTTACATACTGATTTCTTTTAAATAAAAATGTTTTGGGACTTTGTTCTTTTAGGCAATGCAATTACTTGGTGAAATTTGACCATGTCCAGTCGTGGTCTGAAGATTCCTTTGAGGAGTTAGACCTCTATTACTCTAGGCTCTGACTGGTACAAAAGCTAAGAAAATAAATTATTCTTGAATATATGTGAGGATCACTCCACATACTCTGTTCTAGAGGGGCCTTACCTAAGCTTGCTGGCTGCTCCCCTCTCCCCACCCTGCTGACACTGAGGGGAGCCCATTCCCCCCTGCAGTGTTCCTTTCTCTGGCATTGTTCCCTAGGAGATTTCAGCATAAGTGACACACGATATCTGAATTCTGTCAACAACTGTGGCCGCTTTCATTTCCCTCTCCCTGAACTGCATTCTATAAACTTCCGCTACCCATAAAATCACAGAGGTAGGCACTTCATTTTATACGTTTTTCTTTTCACATATCTCACTGCGTCATGCTACCTGTAGTTCAATGTTTCAAAAATATTGTTTTGTATATTTTGTTTAGTTTCATAATGCTGAAAGTAAAAGATTAAATCCAATTTCCATTCTGTATCCCAGTGCTGAAGTTGGAAGCATGCTTATTCCTTTTAAAATTATTTACTGATAAATGGATTTAAAGCTACGTATGCCCTTTAACTGTAACTTTGTTTTGTAAGTTGGCTTGCCCTGGTAAGTGGCTCAGTATATGAACTAAGATTTACTATTTGATTCATAAGTTACTTCAATGTATGACTTTAAATATCAAACTTATCATGGTGTATTTACCAATTTCAATTACTATCTCTATTTAAAAATAACAATTTGCATTTTTTGTGCATTTTGTGCTCATTAAGTTTCTTTATTGCCTGAAGTATGATCAGTTTTACGTATCTTTTTGAATTACATGTATCTACTATCATATATGCACTCACATACAAATCAATTGTATTAAGCTTATTAATTGTACAAACTATATTCTTATTTTTTTCATTTTACAATTCATTAGAATCAGAGGAAATGTTAAACTTTTACTCTTTGATAAGGAATTTGTCAATTCATTTTTGAAGTTCTTTAGTTATTGGCTTCATGAGTTTCCAGCTTATATTTGTGGAGCAAAGTGATTCATGATTGTGATACACTCTGATAAATTATTCTGTTTCTCACTAAATATCACTATTTTACTTAGAAATATGACTTCCTGGCATTAATAAATCTTTATATCTCTTTGAGCATATGATTTGGGAATAACATGAAGCTTAAACATGAAGAGAAAGCAATCATTCTATTTCCATTTAATTTATTGGGTGGAAAGAACAAACATGAATTTGTAAATAAGATTATAATAAAATGCAACTGACAGTAAAATGAACTTATAGCTCTACAGTGCTCTTAGGATAAAAACCCTCTCCCAATACTGTTCTTCAGTTCTCAAGACTACAAAGCTTACACCTCATTAGTAATTAAAATTAATAAAAAATTTTCTTCTTAAAACAACTTTAAAATTTCACTCACAAAACTAATTCATAGATTAAACAAATAAGAAGTAATTTAAAAGAGGATAAATTATATGAAGAATTATCTAAATACATATTCTTGTCCTTATTAATGACTGATGATCAATGTCACTACTTGTCAGTTATTCATATATTTTGGCTGTTTTAGTAACTGCGTTCATCTATTTTGTTAAAAATAAATTGCCAAGCCTGTTATGGTGATGTATATCTCTTGAGGGACAAAGGCAAAAGAATTACTGTAAGTTCCAGGTCACCCTGGGCTGCATAGTGAGTTCAAGATCAGCTATCATGATTTGGGAATTTGCAAGGTGACCAATACAATATAGGAAATATTTCAGAGGATTATTTTATAATGAATCACTCAGAGAATCACATAAATAGAGTACAAGAAATAACTCCACACACTGAAGACCAAATAATCCAGCTGAGATCCTGGATTCCACAATAATGTCCTACGTGAGTCCAGCTGATGACATAGAGTTCATAATAATGCTTCCAACAACTTGAACTGGAGCCCATGACAATGTCTTGTGCACGCCAGCTTCATGGACCTGCATTGGGAAGGCCCAAAGGTCAATGGTGGAAGCTTGGCAGTCTATATCAGTGGGAAGAATAATCTGTGCTAGCAGGCTGAGGGCTCTGAACTGGAGTCAGGAAGGATTGTTAAAGGTAAGAACCAGAGCTCCTCCCAATAGTACCATAACTGTCCTCTGTAATAGTGAGGTTCAGTCCAGAAAGCCAACAAGACAAACTTCTCCAGGAGGTGGAGCTGTGCAATATCTTTTCCTACAGAACCAGGAAGCAATCTGGCTTCAAAACAAGGACCAGTGCTCCCTCAAAATGAATGATGGCCATTCTCTGTGACAATCAGATACCAGCTCCTCCTCCAATGAGAACAACCAAGTTCCTCAGAAAAGCCAGTGTGACAAAGACCTCCAGCAGAATATCCCAGGAGAACCAGCAGCTTCCAAAAGCTCCAACAACTTCTTGAAACAGCTTTCCTAGCAGTCCCCCAACAATTTCTCTATTTCTGCCTCTTACACTACTGACAATAATCCTCAGGTGGGCCTCCCACACCCAGAACCCTGCTGTTTCAGTTCAGCTGGGTGTAACAAGTTGACCATAAGTTGACAACCCACCACACCATAGCAAGACTCATAGCAAGTCTCAAAAAAAATAAACATACCTAGCAAACACAAGATCCTGAGTTCAATCTGTGGTACCACCAAAATATAATGAGATAGGTAAATAAATAGCAAAAAACAAATAAGTAAATAAATTTGTTTAAAATGTTATATACCATAGTATGATTTAATTTTAATATTCATAGCTTTCTACATCTGTAAATTTTAGTTTATATCCAAGATATAGATCTACAAAATGTTTGTTTTACACATACAACATTTTCCCTGAAATTCCATTTTTTGTTTTATTTATTTAATTTTTGTATTTTAAGGAAGGGTCTACAGTGTGTTCAGGGTCTCACTACTAGATTATACTTGTAATGATGCCCCTGTTACAGCCTCCCAAGAGCAGGGATTACAGGTGAATGCCTCCTCGCCCAGTCTCCATTGCCTTCTCAACATGTCCCAGGGCCAGCTTGACAGGCCTGGAGATCGAACCCTCAGCCCCTGTGCCTGCTTGCATGCACGTTAATCTGATGAACTATTCAGCTGGTTTTTGAAATTCCATTTTCTTCTAGGAAAATTATGGTCATCTTTCGTTGTTATTATTAGCTGTTTAATCACTTAGATTCCAACGTTTCCCTAAATCCATGTTACATTCTTTGCTGACATCTTGTGAATTACATCACTATCTAGAAAAGTATTTGAGCCTGTGATTGTACTTTTTTAAAAATCCTATTCATCCATGAGGTCCTATAATACCAAGTTATTTTCGTAATCTTGTCAGCCTAACATTATCTCAATATTAATTAATAAAAACCACTTCTTATTATTTATTTTCATAATTTCAGAATGTAATAATCATTAATTTATAAAGATGGTCTCCAGATAATTTTTTTAAAATGTTCAGAAATAGCCATTAATATTTTGACAGAGATTGTATTTTTAGTTTTGAGTCTTGGTCTTACCTTGGTATTCATTATGTCTAGTAGTTCTTTTGTGCATTTGAGTTTTATTTTTGTTTAATCTATTGGTATATACTTAATATATGTGCACATAAAATTGTTTCAAAGTAGTTATCTCTGTGTAGATTGGGAGACATTGAGAGTGAAAGGGAACACAATATTTGTCCTAGAATGGCAGTCATCAACTGGATCTGATAGTTATTGTTAGTGTTCTTATATGTTGTTTTAGACTAGGCTATGCAAATAATGCACAAATAACTGATGTGTGCACACATATATATTACTTGAGTAAACCAAACTCCACTCATATTGCTAACTGATATTTGATTCATAAATATGATAGGCTTCAGATTCTCAGACCTATCACTTTCATTCAGTGACTATTTTGACAGTGTATCTTAATAATATCACTTAATTTATTTTTCTTAACTTATTGCATTGTGTATCACTTTTTAAAATGTCACATGCTATAAATATTCATTTGATCCCTTATATTTTGGGGAGCCACCATTAGAATAATAATATCTTGATGCAGCTAGTAATCATCAGTATCTTTTATATTTTATCACAATGATAATCACAAACAAAAAGACAAAAAATTATTATATAGCTCAATAACATTTCACAACCATGTAATCTATATCAGCTTAAGATAGAAAATACTTCTACTTCTTTAGAAGTGTCTTGCTTGTCCAATAAAATTGCTATATTCCTATACATTCTGATATATGACAATGTTATAAGAATTTTTCCTATTTCAAAATACACTAACATGCACATATTTTCTACTTAGCAGTGTATAATCTTTCCATCTTGATTCTTTATTGCCTAATATCACATTGATGAGTTTCATTTGTTTACATACTTATAACATAGCAATAATTTCTGATTTCATTGATAATGGTTCACTCTAAAAATATATTTAACTTTAACTCATTCAGTTTCCTTGATATCTGTGATCATTCACTGATTATGTCTACTTCTAAGAAACAGCCAGTTAAATGGAATTGGCATAGTCCTTAGTGTAGCTGAGGTCTTTACCAAAGACAGAGGACCCACTATGTATATGTGTGTCACCTGAATGGAATAAGAGAAGAGTGAAAGGGAAGTCTCCTTTCTATTTATCCAAAGGGCCTCAGATTTTGCCTTAACAGTGGGTATCATCTTATTGGTCCTACTGCAGGAACTTTAGCCTTCCAGCACAGATTTTTCATTGTTCCACTGCAGACTCTGAATTCCCAACCCAGATTCACACATGAGAATACAGTGAGCTCCAACCCTTGCCTAGATCATTCAGATCTCCAGTGCACAGACAGCCCTTTGAGTGTTTCCATACCTGACTGTGGGCAGCCATTGTAAGCCAATCATGTAAGTTCTTGTAAATTTGTACATCTTGCATTAAATCTGTTTCTCTAGTAAGCACAGAGTGATATAATTTCTCATACTGGGAGTGGACCTAGAGAAACAGAATAGTAAAGATGAAATGTTTTAATGGCTTTAATAGTTCTTGGTTACAGCCTTCTGGTTTGACAATGCTGAAACTCTGTAGGACCCCACAATTACCTTTGCCTCTAAGCCTATTACCAGCTTCACATCCAACAAGGTGCCTAAGGGTGAGCTTCACTCTCATGAGGAGGTCGACTGTTTTCCCAAAGAATTTATTGAGTTTTCTTTTCTTTTCTTTTTAATTCGTCTAAACAGAAACCTAATGAACAAGCGTTGGAACAGATTTTACAGGTATGAGGTAATGATAGCAAAAACATACACTGCATCAAGCTGAATTTGTCAATATGGGCAGATGAAATTGATATACTGAATTTAATATTACTGCTCTTGGAGGTAAAACAAAAAAAAAGATGTTAACAATGTGTTTGACTGTTGGAAAGAGTATGGTTCAAAAGATGGCCCACTGGGAATACGTTTAGGAAGCCAGAGACTCTGGGTTTTACTGTTGTTAAGGGAACACAAAGTGCATTTATCTACTCAACCTAATCGTCCACACAGAGATGATTCTCTATTTCCTTGAGAAACAGATTATGAAAGAGGGCATAGTAAGTTACATGAAGAAGTGGCACAGATATCCTGGAAGCCTAGCCCTGCTATAATGCCTTCTGTCTCCCAGCATGCATCTATGGCCTCATGGGGTATAACATAATAGCTGTCAGAGGTTAAGAAAGCAAGCACCTCATTGTAGACAGTTCTGCGCACTACTTAAGCAAGAGCAGCAAACATTATAGCCCCTTTCCAGGGCACCTCTGAAGGACAGTGGTGAAGGCAAATGTTTATACTGGGCAGAACTTCTGTCAGTACACCTGGTACTATATTTTTGTTGGAAGGAAAAATGGCCAGACATGTGCTTGTATACTGATTCCTAAGATGTAGCTAGTGGACTTGCTCCATTGTTAGGAATTTAGGAGGAACAAGACAAAGATATTTCAGGAAGAAATATGTGGATAGATCTCTTCATATGGACAAGATATGAAAATTATTTTATTCCATGTAAATCTCAGCAGAAGAGACCTCATCAGAGGAATACTTTTATAATTAAGTGAATAGGGTGACCCATTCTGTGGATCAGTCAAACTCTTCCTTCAGCCACCCTTGTCACTGCCTATTGGGCTCGTGAACAGAGTGACCATGATATCACAGATGGAAACGGCGCGTGGATTCAGTTACATAGATTTTCACTCACCAAATTTGATTAGCTATAGCCACTCCTTAATGCCTAATATGCCACCAATGAGACCCACACTGACTCCCTAATATGGCATCATTCCTAAGGGCAATCAGCCTGTGACCCATTGGGAAGTTGTTTATGTTGAACTGCATCATCATGGAAAGAACATCTTTTTATCCTTACTGGCAAAGGCACTTATTCAGCATTGGCATTTGTCTCTCCTGCATGTAATCCTGCCAAAACTACCAGCTGTGAACTCACCTACTGCTTTATTCAATGTCACGGAATTACTCACAGCAGTACCTCTGACCTAGGATGCATTATGTAGAGAAAGAAGGGAGGCAGTGCATTCCTGTGCATGGAGTTCACTCGTCTTACTATGACCCTCAACATTCAGAAGCAGCTGGATTGACAGAAAGTTGGAATGAGCTTCTGAAGACAGTTCCAGAGCCAGATATATGGTAACAGTTTGAATGGCAGTGAAAAGACCTTTAGTCAGCTGTATGTTTTTACTTAGCATCTGTTATATGACGTTCTGTATTCCATCACCAAGATTTGTGAATCCAAGAATCAAGGGGTAGAAGTGGGTATGGTGCCACCCACCATTGCCACTAGTAATGTTGCTTTCTGTTCCCATGTCCTTATACTCTGCTGGCTTTGAAGTCTTCATTTCACTGGGAGGAAAGCTTGTGCCAGGAAGCACAATGGTGACACCATTCAATTGAAAGCTAACATCACCCCCATGCTTCTGAGTAAACATGCTGAAAAAGAAACCATGATGTTGGCAAGGGTGACTGCACCAGCTCTTCACAGGGTAATTGTATTATTATCCCACCATGGAAATAAAGAAGAATATATTTGGAGTGTACTAGATCTCTTAGGTTACATCCCAGTATTAACATATCTTGTTATTAATGTCTGTGAGAAACTACAACTCAACCCAGGCAGAATGAAAAATGGCCCACAAAATTCAAAAATGAAGTTAACCAAGAAAGAACCAAGACCTGCTGAAGGGGTTGCAGAAGACCAAGGGAAAAGGACAGGTAGCAGAAGTGAGTAGTTACAAATAATATCTATGACCCCATGATTACTTAAAGAAAAAATATTGTAATTGCAATGGTTACCTTCTAATATACTTTCTTTGTAATATAATTTTGATAGAATTATTATTGTTTCTTTAGCATTGGACTGTGAAAATTATGTTACAACTTTGAAATTATGAAATGTTAGCAGTAAATATCATCTAAAACAAATTTGTCCTCCATTCTGAAGAATGAACTAGTGCGTTTCCCTTTGCTCACAGCACGGTTTTAATATGTTAGATATAACTATGAACTTGTCTTGGCATCTGGAAGCTATGGTTTAAGGAACACACTCAGTTGTCAAGTCAATAAGTGGTGGATTGTGATAGTTATCAGACTGTATCAATTTGAGTAAGAAACACCCAACTATATTGAGTAAGCATGATTATGTATGTAGTTGAAGGAATTTACCCAAGACCGATGACCCACCATGGGTAGGGTTGTTGCCTGAATAGTATAAGGGGGAAACAAAGAAGGAAGGGTCAATTCTGTTTTATTGGAGGAGCTCTGGTCTCCCTCTTCACTTTGAACATCATTGCGTGTCTCCCAGTACTGACTCCAAAGCCCTCCAGCATGGACCATTTAGCCTCACACAGAACACTACATTGCACTTTGCACCTTCACCTGGATCTTTCAAATATCCAGCACAGACATTCACACTTTTCCATGCTTGACTCTACAGACAGCCATGGTAAGCCAATCTTGTAAATTCTTACTTATTTGTATATCTTGCATGAAATTTGTGTTTCTAGTAAGCATGGACAGGTACAATGTCCACTGAACCTGTTTTCATTTCAGAACTTCTGGTCCTATGAACGCACTTGTACAAGTCCTTTGGTGGGCATTTCTTTTGAGAGTATTTCTGGAAATTACTGGGTCCTAACACAATCATGTATGTCTAGCTGAATACCATTAGACAGTGTTTCAAGTTATTGTGCCACACAAAGCTCACAAGCAATGTAATTATTCCAGGTACTCTGCATTCTTTCTACATTTTCCTTAATTTTCTTTTGATTTGCATGAATCAAACAGATGTATAGTACTAATTCTGTTGGTCATCATTTCACAAAACTACCCATTTAGACCTTCTTTCTTGAGAAAGGACTATGTAAAAAATTCCACTTTCAAGTGACTTTGAAATTTTTTTCTGGTTTATTTAGGTTTTGCTAATGTTTCTATATATGAACTATTTTGTCTGATATTTTATCCTGTAGCTTATATTATATTCCTTGAAGGTATTTTATGTATTGAAATGAATGTGGTATCATACAATTGATAGTCTAGGCACTGATTTTAAAAGATTAGTGCAATACAACACTTTTTTTTGTGGAGCTGGGAATTGAACTCAGGTCCCTGTGTGGTGCCTACATAATACTCTTAATGGCATGAAGATATTCTACCGTGACTTTCTCCTAAGAACCTTAGTTTTGAGTCTGTGTGATTCTTTCATAGTTCATCTAGAACAGGTGATTTGAATTTGGATATCTGGATGTATTTTTTTTTTCAACACGATTTCTAGGTTATGTAACACTGTATTTTGAAAAGGTACATTTTGGCAAAACATTACTATCCCAGCTTTGTCATCAATCAAATGTTGACATATGTATAGTCGTGTTCTGGCCATTATTTTAATAGTCTATTTTTATGCCAAAATTGCACTCATTTAGTAACCACAAATAGGCCTTGATATTTGCCTGCACATACCCTTTTGTTTAGTTCTAGTTTGTCATGAATTTTTTTTTATAGTTTTAATTCTCCCTTTTATTTTTCTGCATAGTGATGTTATGATTTGCTCCTTAAATACCCTTAGTGGAGACTTTTGGAAGTAAGTCTTTGGTATTCACTCCTCTTTGGGGATTATCTAGACTGCACGTATCATTCCCTGGATCATGCTCTGCTCCTGAAAGTATAGTCCGCATATGTTGGCTGGCCAGTGTGGAGCTGTAAATGTCTCACTGCTTTCTCCAACTGATGACAAACTGAATGGTCATCTTAGGTGCAGGGGCCCTCATAGAAACCATGTGAATTCTCTATGAAACATTTCCATTAAGCTTCTCAGTCTAATTGATTTCAAACATTACCTTCATCAGCCACTGCCCCTAAATCACATTGCTAAAAAAAAAAAAAAACCCATTTGCTAATTTGTAAATCAGAATGTGCTTCCTGAGAATTTAAACATGTGACCTTTGATTCTAGAAGTGGCCCATATAGAAGGTAAATTCCATAAAAGGGTTTTGGGGCAAGATTATCTATCATGCTGCCTATAATGAGAAATCATTAGGTCTCAATTAGGTTCCAAGAACCTCAGTGCCAGTCAAAAATGAACTTGCTACCTCTGGTGATAAGGATAGCTTAATGATGAAAATAAAATCACTAGTGCTACAATAAATCTGGCATATGAGATATCTGTGGGATACATCAACTAAAAGGACAATGAGAGTGATTTGTTGAATGTAGCAAAAGAAAATGAAAAATTTTCAAAGGTAAGTAAGAAAGTCAAAAGGTGTTCCTGGTATAGTTTAGAACACTGGACAGATAAAGAAGAGATATATATTCAGAACTTAATCCTAATAATAACAGAGCTCTGTATGTTAAATTATGAGCCCAACCAGATCACTTACACCAACATTAGGATTCTAATTTAAAAATACTCTAAATCTGATGGAAGTAATTGAGATATTGGAGTTGTTAATTATAGACATCTTACAGACATCAGATTCTTTGGAACTCTGTGGTTCTGTAGAAGCTATTTGTATCTCTCTCTTAAGGAATAAATTGGTTTACCATTGTCATGAAAGTAATACTAAAGTCCCCACAAGATAGCTCAGTGAACTAAGTGCCTGCTTAGATAAGCACAGGGACCAGGGTTTGATCCCAGGCACCACATGCTACACCATGCCAACCCAACCCCAACATGCAATGAGCTGTAATCAAGACTGGGTGTGATGCCACACATCTGTAGTCCCAGTTCTGGGAGGCTGAAAACAGGATGATCACTATGAATCCAAGGTATGTAGTGAGACCTTGTACCAAATACATGAAGAAAAGAAAGAAAGAAAGAAAGAAAGAAAGAAAGAAAGAAAGGAAGAAAGAAGGAAAGAAAGAAAGAAAGAAAGAAAGAAAGAAAGAAAGAAAGAAAGAAAGAAAGAAAGAAAGAAAGGAAGGAAGGAAGGAAGAAAGAAAGGAAAAGAAAGCAGGCAGGCAGGCATGCTCAGAGACCTGGGTTTGACCCCTGGTACAGCATACCGTGCCAGCCCCTCCCCAGCAGCACTGAGATGACCATCAAAACAGGCATGGTAGAGCATGCCCATATTCCCAGTGCTAGGGAGGACGCATCAGAAGGATCACTATGAGTTTAAGTTGCATAGTGAGACCCTGTACTAAATACATTTTAGCAAATTAAATTAAAATAAATTTTAACAAGTAAAATAAAAAATCAATCAGACAGGATAGGTTTTCGTCAAGATCAACTTCAACTCATCTAGTCTAACCTTAATGTAAACTGACCGAACAATGGGGTTACCCTGATAAGGGAGGAATGAGGCTATATAGTAAAGAATTGTCCTAACCTAATCAACATATATTGACAAAAACTGGGAAAGTAAGAGTGGGTTTAGCATAAATGCCAATCACTTTAAGAACACCCAAACTTGTATGAAAGAAAAGAGAGAAGACAAAGGAGAACTTGTTTCTAGGAACAACAAAAACATCAGGAAAAGAACAACCAATGGAAACAAAGGTAAAAATGCAAAAATTGACAGAGGATAGAAGGAATTAAAATAGATATATAAATATGCTACAGTAGATACACTATTTAATACCATGAAACTCTCCTGTGATCTATGTTGTATAGGAATACCCATCAACTACACCATTTAGTAAAGTGACCAAGGATGCAGGTAAGGAGGATACGTCAGCACCACCTGTTTAACATTACCTTTTCCTTTGTGGAATATGATGATGCTGGAGTTATTACCATAGATTTGGGCTTGCTTCGATCAGGAGTGGCTATAAAACCACTAAACAATACAGATCAGGCAACGAACATTAACTGTCAAGTGCCATGGTTTTGTTACTTTTTATGAGGTTCAATGAATAACTTGCAGAGCTGTCCTACATAAAGTTATGAAGGTATTTAATAAAATTCACCAACCTGATAGTGAAATAGGCAGTTAGCAGCTTGAAATACTGCAAAAGGCACTGAGTTCATTCTTCAACACACACACACACACACACACACACACACACACACACCAGAGAAGAAGAGGAAAACCGATGACCTAAAAGACTTTTTAATTTTCCTTGCCCAATGTGATTTCTACAAAATTATGGCATAGAATGTGATGAATGAATAGAAAGAAATGTATAGTATTTCCCTTACCAAAATATATATCTAATTATTTCTCATTTATTACCTAAAGGGACCTACGACTATTTCCTTGGATAAGCAATATTGCAATCTTGGGAGTGGCAACAGCAACTAATATTTAAATTTCCATAAGTGAATTCTTGATGCTCCATCTGGATTTATCAGTTTTGCTCCTAAAAATGTCTGGGTTGATACAGGGAATTCATAGTGAGTTACTATCCATTCAATCAAGTAGCCCTATTAGAGCTGCTCTGCCTCCATAATGGTATCTTCATTATGGAAGACTAACACAGTCTCTAGCATACAATAAATAGCTACTGATTTGTTGAATCCATCACAATATTTTGTATCTCTATTTTCGAAGAGGGATTAAAACCATTTCTGTTCATTTGGAATAGATAAAAATATCTGGATATGTCTTAGTGGTAGAGCATCTGCATAGCATTATGTAACCTTCAGTTCAATCCCCAACACCCCAATCAAAAACAAAACACATATATACTTTATAGTCTGTAAACATCTAGACTGGCTAGAAACTATATAAAACATCATAATGTTTCATAGTATAATGGATATCACAATATATACTCAGAGAGAATAGCAAATTTTCAGAACATTAGTGAAGTATATAAATTCATTAGCACTAGAGGATGGGCAATAGCCCCAGGAAGAATCAAAGCCTCTCACATTTGATGAAGGTTTAGTCTTCACTAGTGCCCACTGTTGTCCATTTGGCCATTCTTTTCCAAGTGATAACAAAAGAATTGTATCACGTACCTCCTATCACAAAGACAAAAATGGAAGACTTTAAATCTCTGGGTTATCATATGATCATGCTCTACCACTAAGCATACTGAAGGATACTCACAAGCAGTATATGTACAGTATATATGTACATACAATATGTTGTATGTATATATATGAATATATATACATATATATTCATACAGAATGAGATTAAAGACCTTCAGATTTAGTAAGGATAAGAGCAGATATGTGTTCCTTAACAATTTCAGATTATGGCATGAGGCAGCTATGATTCATGTACCATAAGAGCCAAATATTTATTTATTTGCTCTCATTAGCATAAATTTGACTCTTAAAAATTTTAAGGGGCTGAACCCTGCTAATCATCTAAATGAATCTGCAGGAGGAGCTGGACTCTGAATCAATCACTACCTTCTGCCCTCTTTTGATTTCGTCTTTGTGAGATCTGAAGTACAGAAAGCCTCTGAAGAGCCCAACATTCTAGTAGAAAACAAAATTAAATAACAAATTTGTGTTGCTTTCCACTTCACCCCACCTTTCAAGTTCATGATAATTTTTTACACAGCCATGGAACACTAATACTCCACTATCAATATTCATAAGTGTCATCTTAGAATAACTAGTGTGAAAAGTTTCCTTGTGGAGTTTGTGATGATTTCAGTGGGAAAATCATGCAAATATCAAGTGTGCTGGAACAAAGCTGGTCATTTGAAGTACAGAAAATAGAGGGAGGAGGGTAAAGTGTGGAAAGGAATAAAAATAGAGAATGAAAACATTACATGTTGCAAATATGTAGTACCAAAACTTATAAGAAGAATTTATAGTGAACTATGTGTCCATAGTTGAGCTGGAATTCATAAGTCCAAAGCAATAGATTTATTTTCATGATCCGGATTTTAGTAAATTCAGCAATGCCCTATTGAAACACAGTCAAGATACATCTATATCTGAGCATGAGTAGGATAGGATGATATAAGCATCCTGCCTGAGCACAGTACCCACATCACCAAATTACCCGCCACTCTATGACCAGCACCTCTCTCTCAGCTTCTACTTAGATCAGATTGAATATTCATCAAACCAAGTTACAGAAGAAACACATCCAAAGTTTTTGATGGATGAGATAGTTTGACATGTGGTGGCAAAGCATGAATAGAATCCACACAATAATCCTATTTAAGAGTAGCTTTGAGGCCGGGCGTGGTGGCGCATGCCTGTAATCTCAGCACTTGGGAGGCTGAGGCAGGGGATTGGTGCGAGTTCGAGACCAGCCTGGGCTACAAAAGTGACCTCAAGGCCAGCCTGAACTGAATTGCATAGCAAGACCCTGTCTCACAAAAAAAAAAAAGAGTAGCTTTGAAAGACCTAGGGGAAAGAAAAGCTTCTTAATAGACAGGGTTTGGGGCAGTGCCCCAGGTTCTTTCTATTCTGTATGATAAGAAATAAATGTTGATGTGTAGGCATTGATCAGTGCACATTTGAAAAATAGCACAAATCATAAATGATTTTGTGTACACACTCATGCAAAATGACCATATTAACTCTATCAAATGCATAATCCACCGAAAGAACACAGTAACACAAGGAGGGACAAAATGATTTGAATCTTAGCCAGTCTCTGTCATAAATCAGAAACACATGGCACAATGGACACATGAAATGCACAGCCAGGTGATTTAGCACGAAGGTGGTAACTCAGCTCCCAAACTGGACTGCTACTCTTTTCAAGTGTCTTTGAGCTACTGCCATGTTTCAGTACTCAGCCTGCCTAAACCTTGGACCTGCGCAGAGTATCAGTGTGATCATTCTTCATGAAGAAACCAAGCAGCTGCTTAATAACAAGGTGACCTCACTGGGCCCTTTAAATTGTAGAAGTAATTTTTATGTGTCTTGTATAGCTATAACAAAATACCTGAGGCTAGAGACTTCATGAAGAGATTTATTTGCCTCACAGTTTCAGTGGCTGGAGACTAAAAAAAAAATGATATCATCGTTCTCCTGCAGGCTGTTTCAAACTAAGGAGAAAAGGAAAGGAGACTGGTTGAGGGGAGAAATGTTGAACCATGTAGGTTGGACAAACCATGTAGATTGGACTCACTTTACAAAAGCTCACTCTTTCAAAACCTGACACACAATACAAAACCAGTACTAATCCCTTTCCAGGTGGTAGAATTGCTTGGAGATGTAATTCATTTACTCTTCATATGGCAATACATATTTGTGTTTACATTTGAATATATTACATATTGAAATTATCTGCATATTATGTAATTCTTTATTCAAAGAATAAATACAGTGCAAAATGAATAATTGTCACATTTTTGTTCCTTTCTTTAGATTTGTTTCTTTACATACTAAATGAGTTCCTATTTTAATTTAGATTTTAAATACTAATTATACGCTTTAATCATTGCGTTAGGGGTTAACCTAAAGCAACACTATTTGACAGAAGTATAAACTAAATCACTTATGTAATTTTAAATTTTATAGTAAATATGCTAAAAGAAGCAAGAAAGAGATATAATAAATGCAATAGTGTATTTCGTTTCATGTTGTAGCACCCTAAAGTACTAACTGGCAACACATAAACAATATGAAATAGTTAATATGATATTTTTACACTTAAAGTAAGTCTTAATTTGATCTTTTATTATTTAAGATACTGACTGGTAGTATCTTATTATTTAAAATACTCCTAACTAAAAAAATAAAAATAAAATAAAATAAAATAAAATACTCCTAACTAAGGACTAGTTATTAGTGTATTGGTCAACTTAGAAATTTCAAAATGAGTAATTGACTTATTATAATTCATTAATTATACTACATATACAAGTTTTTGGAAAATGATACAACTCTAAAAATGTACTACTGTACTGTATTTTATTATAATTGCCATGGTTTTCCATGCAATTTATATTTGAGACATGATAGAAATATCATAATTAGCATGCCCCATCACTGCCCAATTATATTTGCTTTTAAGTTTTTTTATCTTTTCTTTCTGCCTTATAATGTTTCCTTCTGGTGGTATATACTTTCTTCCAGTAAAAGTTATTTTGTATTACTTTTGTAGTTCATACATTGATGAAAATTTCCCTCTTCCCTGAAATTATCGTTACAAATCTTGATCACTGATTCTAAATTGGCACCAACTTAATTTCAGTGGCTTTATTTGTTTTTGTATTACTTTTAGCTTCCACTTTATTTTAAGTATCTATTTGATTCAAGTCCTTTGGAAGTAATATTTCCTCTGCAATTATATGTTATGCTTTCACTTTTCAAACCATTTTTAAATGTCTTACTGTTGAGATCCTAAATTATTGTTCCTTGCACATATCTTATTTCAATTTCTTAGAATACTTGAGTCCATTCCTTAACATCATGTCTCAGTTTTGGAAAAGCTTGGCTTCTGGCACTGAAAATTTTCCTCTGATCTATAATCTCTTCCCACCCAACAGATGGGACCTCAAATTTTATTTTAATCACATTCACCATGTTCTGTATTATTTCTTACATAGGTGGTATCATTTTATATCTAGGTTTAAATGTGAACATACTCTACCAGTTTACCTTTCTGTAGTACTCAAGTGTCTTGTTTTATACATTTGCAATGCAATCCCTTTTAATAGAAAACATCTTTTTCCCATATAAGCAGTGAATCACCTCATAGAACATTTCATGTGACTATCTGGATCTGTTTTACTATATCCTAGGATTTTCACTCCCCTGAGGTAATCTCCTAGCCATAACAGGGAGAAAGATCTAAGCAATTATGTTCTTTCTGGTGAACATATTTGACTTGGGATCTATAATTTCTCTAGAATTCTGATAGATGTTATTTGATTTCTCAACTAATAAAGTAAAGGCCTCCCATCCTTTCTGCTCTCTTTCTCACTCTCCAACCATTATTTTTCTGGGAATGATTTCTAATTTTTCAGGGACATACAGACTCTGTTTACAGAATCATTTTCTTGGAAGCTTAACCAAACATCATGAATATCAATTTATGGATTTTAATATTAATTTTATTCCCATAAGGAAAGAATCATTGTAATATCAAATACTCTTCAGATTTCCAAAACTGTAGGCATCACATACAATAGTTGTGAAATGTGAAGCATAAGATGAGGTGATTACTCAAGAAACTTTATTACCAGCTGTGAAAATGCTAAATCTCTCTCCTATACCTACACATAAATTCGCAATACACACTCACAAAAATATGCCATTTTAAAATGTCATAAAGAATAATGAAGGTACATCCTAAAAGTTTCAGACAGAAATAGAATGTGATAGCAGCTAGAAACTAGGCAGTATGCTTAATATGAAAATAAAGCAGAACAATATGGATAAGAATCTAAAAATATTATATTTAATATAATTCTCTCAAATTATAAAGTATAAATACAAAATAATGTCACTTTCAAATGTGGATTCTTATCCAGAAACATACCTCATAAATATTTGGACCATATAACTGACCACATGATTGTAACGCATAAAATTAACTATCATCTTGGGGATTGGTGCATACATTCACATATACTGAGTGCTAACCATTTTTCCTCCCCTTCCAATCTCTGTCCTCCAGTCCTTCCAACCCCAGTTCTCCACCTCAGCCCCACAAAATCTTGTTCACTGCTTCTTATTATCATTCTTTATGGGGGGGTTGGGTCTTTAAATCATTTTTATTTTGAGTTCCTCAAAGGAGAAAAACCAGATAAAATTTAAATACCTGTATATATTTCACTTAGCATACATTTTCCTACAAATAACTTAAAGTTATTGTTCTGTATTCCTGAATAATACTCTCTCCATATATCTATATGATATAATATATATATATATATATAAATAAGTATACAGTCTGCTTCCAATATTTGTCTATTATGTATTAATACATGCATAGATATTATTGTATTACTATAAGACAAAGCAGTTAAATCTAAGAATTCACACATGAGGTATATCTGAATCAAATAAAATTTGTACTTTTATAGGTTTTTGAGGAGTTTTCATACAGATTTCCATAATGGTTGTAGTTGTCTACATTTTATCCAACTACTTAAAGGGTTTTCTGTTTGAAAATTTTATGAAGATATATTTTCAAGAGAAGAAATTATACAGAAGGACAAAAATATGGGACAAAATATAAAAATCTAAGGACTGCATTGATAAATAAGGTAAAAAAGCCAGAAGTAAGGGCTCCAGGATTATCATAATTATAGTAAGAAAAGAAAAAGAAAAAAGTATGTGTAGAATAAAATGTTTCTGGCAAAACTAAGTCTTTGAGCCAAATATCTCTTTTAAAATCGAAAAGTTTAAATAATAAAGCAATTATTAATTCAGGAAAAATATTTGTATGATAAAGGAAAAATAATTACTGTGAAAAAATTATCTATGCATAACTAGAATATGCATTCTTTATTTAACAGACTAAAAGGCAGATTTGTTTAAATGAGGAATGTGTTACAGTAGTTTAAAGATGGAGAGGAAAAACAATTGCTTGCTTGGCTCTGGTGAAAAGAAATCATTAAAAATCCTTAATTTCATAATTTAAGAAATATAAGCATAAAGTACAAAAATGTGGGCTAAAGCACCATGAATCACCATCTTAAGATCTGAATGTGACTATCTTCAGGAAGGGCATGGCAGTAGCCAGAAAATATTACCGCTTTTTATTCATATTTTTGTGACTCTTTTTACATATATTGATTTTTCTATAATACCAGCACAATTAGATAATAAAAATACAATTAACTGGATATAACATAAATTCTAAATTTAGCTACCAATAATCAGCACAATTTTACTTTCCTGAGATTTTTCATTATTTCACTGCTTTAAATATTAAAATGTCTTAAGAAATTATTTATGGAAAATTTGTGATTAATCAAGTTTTCTATCTATATGCCTTCACCTTAAGCAATTATCTCTGTAACCCTCAGAAGTCGAAAAATTAACTAGAATAATATATAAGGACTTTACTTTAAGGTTACTATTTGAGAATACTTTGAAATCAAATTGATTTCTGTAGTCTATACATATAATCCCTCAGCTTTTCGTCTGCAGAGTGACGTATCTGATACAGGCTAATTGTGTTTGCGAAGCTTCCAGATTCGGATGTGCAGGAGTCGAGCTCCAACCAGGGGTCTGCTCCAACGAAGGCTTTTGGTACACAGTGGGTGTGCACGGCATTCCTCCTGTCAGGACAGAAGTCATCCTCAGAGCAGAGAGCAGACAGAACCTGGGCCCCACAGTCCCTTCCGTGAGCAGGCTCTCAACTTCCAAAGCTCTTCCTGCTCAGTCCTGTCTCTGAGAGGTCTCACCACCTCCTAATGCTGCCTGTGTGGAGACCAAGTCCCCAACACAGGGACTTTAGGGGGGTGCCCATCATGTACAAACTGTGGCAGCAGGTAGCATGTGTTTGTTCATGGGCATGGCTGTTTATTTATTTTCCTATTTTGGCCTGTATATATTTATGTTTTATATCCTTGACCTTCACAAATGTATCTTGCCTGTATGTAAGCATTTTTAACCTTCATTAATTTTCCTTAACACCCAATGTGCTTTGTGGGTTCAGACTCAGGATTAGACAGAGCGATATTGCTCGTATTGCTAAGATTGCTTGGGTACGTTTAATCACTGAGGTAATTTTTTTTATAGTGATCACAGGTGAAGCAGCACAGTGAGATAAATACCTGTGCAAATACCAGCACCTAATCAAAATGGGAGGACTTTTTAAGTTTATAGAATTAGATCTAGTCCTGGGCTGTTGATCATTAACTAAAGTAATGGAGCAAGTGGGCATCATTTTGGCTATATTTTTAAATCTCTTCCATCTCTTCACTAGTTATCAGTTGCCCCACTTTCATTGCGCCCACTTCCCTTGACCATATATGGTTACATTCTCAGGCTGTAACATGTACAGAGAACCCTGCTTCAGCACTCAGGCAAGAAGCAAGTGTACGGCTTAAAGGAAATCCATAGTGGATTTTCACTTGTGTGAATAATACTTTAGAAATAATCTAGGCAACATCTAATTTATTTTTCTGGTGAAATTATAAAAACAGATTTAATTAAACAAAGACAGATATAGATGTTTGTTACAATTTGAGACATGAAATAGTACAAGTAGAATATTTGACAAAAAATAGAGAACTACCTTTATTTTAAAAAGCAAAATGGAAATACACTAAAAATGAGTTCTATAAGCTTAATTTTACTATTAGAAAAATTGTTAACATGCTATAGTAGAAACTTATTAATTCTTAGCACAGGGGACCAAAATAGGAGAAAAAAAAAAGAATTGCAATTAACTTCCTTCAGATTGTCTAATTTTTTTTATTAAAATAACAGAGCACTTAGATATCTGGGGACTAGCAGTCCTTTTGCTATCCTCAATAAACCAATATTGGAATAATAAGGTTTTCTGTGAATGCAAAAGCAAAGTTTCAGATTCAAGGAAGAAAATCTCTTCCTTCATAGAGATGTGTTCTTGAAGAAAAGTTATTTTAAATATAGGAAGTATGACTTTAAATTGGAACTGAATAATTGTAGTTTTGTACCTTACAACACAGTTAAAGTTGTTAAGTGCAACTGTTTTTTATTCAGAAAAATACTTAATATCAGAGCCTTCTAGCAACAAGCAATTATGATCATAACTAAGAAATTTTACTTGAAGCATTAACAATGATACTTGGTAGGATGAAAAATTAAACACAGGGTTCAGTGAGTAAAAGAGCCTACCCTTGGTTAAGAACTAGCAGAATAGCATACAAGAGAAAAAAAAAACAGAAAAAAGAGTAATGTAAACATGGAATGATTTTTAACAGTTAATATTTCAATTCTATATTTTCTTGTGTACTTCTATAAGTGCTTCACAATGATATGCTAACAATTATCTGGCTAATATTTTTTACCCCATGGACATATAGGGCACATAAAGGAGAAGATAGATTAAAACAATTAAAAGTAGAAGCCAAAAACTCATAATGAAAGATGCATTTTATAAGTCTCAAAAATAAGCAATAGTAAATTGAAACCATTAAGCGTAAATTAAATTAGTGAAAAGTAGAAAATTAAAATAGAGATCAATGCAAGCATAGTCACTTCTCAGCATGCATGAGGACATACATAGATTGGTCTGTTTTGACATTAGTATTCTGAGAAATGTAGCTTAATTGATTAATGTTATAAAAATGCCATAAATCAGAATTTGAAAAGTTAATCTCTATCCCTAGGCACACTATTGAACCTTAAGGAAAACAAATCATGGTTTCTTTGCCTGCTTCCTGGAACAGTAGACACCAACTGTATGTAACTACTAAGGATATGAGACATGGCTAGCCCAAAGCTGAGATCTGCTGAGGCTTTATTAGGGATAGATAGATAATAGATAGACAGACAGGTAGGTAGACCTTATGTAATATATATAGATGCTGCATTGAAATGAAGGTATTCAGGTTATATTGCACTAAATATAAACATTGTTGAAAGCAATTTCACCAGTTTCAGTCTTATCACATAATCCAGTAGTTACTATTCAAAGAATGTGTACAACCAAATTTAAAACATGTTTTCAAAATATTCTGCACACCAATATTTTTAAGTCTTTTCATAACTCACTAACTTTGTTGGAGTCAAGATGACTTCCACTAGGTACACACATAAGCAAACTGCCATAGACCCATACAACAGAAAAATGTTTAGTTATTTAAAAACTGTCAATTTAGGTATCAACATGGATGAACATGAACACTGAGTGTATATTGCTAAGAGAAAAGGGGTGCTATATGGCTTCATTCATCACGTTCTATGAATTCAATTGAACAGCAATGGAAAAGAGATCAAACTATAGAAACAAAAACATATTAGGGATTTCCACGAGTTGGGGGATAGGTTGCATAAGTGAAGCATTGTGGCAGTTCATTGTCTTGTAGAGTACAACAGAAGCTAGTCTGCAGGGACAGCCAGATAGCTCAGCAGAAGGAATTGCCTGCTTTGGCGGAGCACAGGGGCCAGGGTTCAATCCCCGAATCAGCTATACTTAGAGAATTGACACCTTGGTGCCCATAGGAAAGAATGAGAGAGAAAGAATGTATCCCCAATTTCACTGTACAAATTGCTAGAAAAATGTAAACTTCAGAGGTGATTTTTCTTAGGAGACCGCATGAGTTGCCACTCAAAGTGTAGTGGGCTCTGGGAATTACTTCGATTTCCAGTGTGAATTTTTATCTGGAGTTCTGTTTTGCTGTATGCACGAACAGACTTTGGACTGCTTACGTAAATGCAAAGGAATCAAAATTATCCCATGCATATTATTTGACAATAAAGCTGGAAATCATTGACAAAAGAAACAGCAAAAACTATAAATGAATGGAAACTAAATAATACCCTTCTTAACAATCAAAGGGTCATGGATTAAATTAAAGGAGGTAATCAATACTTCAAATCAAGCAAAAGTGCAGATACAACTTATTGGAACCTGTGGGATGCAATGAATGCAGTCTTAAGAGGGAAATTTATAGCAACTATAGCAGACTGCCCTTCAGACAAAATACTCTTATCTAGAACATGCAAAGAATTATTTTAAAAATTAGGCCTACAAAAATCAAATCCCTATTCCAAAATGGGCATCTGTTATGAATAGAAACAAATGAAGAGACACAAATGGTTAAAAAAAAAAAAAGATATACGAAAAAGTTCAACATCATTGGTTGCTCAAGACATGCAAATTAAAGCAAGCCTGAGATACTATCTTTTACCAGAAACAATGGTCATTGTCAAGAAATCAACCAATAACAAATGCTCAAAAGGCTATGGGGAAAATGCAACTCTTCTCCCCTGTTGGTGTAGGCTGGTACACCCATTATGGAAATAAGAATGGAGGTTCCTCAAAAACTAGGATAGGAGGTCCCACTCAAGCCAGCTATTCCCCTCCAAGGTATTTTTTGAAAAGAACTGAATTCATCATTACACAATGATATATATGCACCCATGTTTATAGCAGCTCAATTTGTAATAGCTAAATCTTGGAAACAACCCCAAACCCCTCTACTGAGGAATGGATAAATAAGATCTGTTATTTTTACAGAATGTAGTATTATTCATCTGTAAAATTCAAGGTTTTTTTTTTAGATAAATGAATTTAGCTAGAAACTACATTGGTAAGTGAAATAAATCAGATCCACATGTGCAAATATTGTATTATTAACTCGCTCATGTGTGAACCTGAAAGAGTAATTAAAATCTAAAAAGTACAACATATACTGTGAAAATGAAGAAATTTTCAATGAGAGGAAAAAAAGACTGTGATGAGGAAAAAGACAAAGAAATAAGATATATTTAGGTGTAAATGCAGAAAAGTTTGAATAATTATATTGTCAATTTCTGCTGGGATTTAGAAAGGAACAGTTAATGCTTAATTTTTTTTCATTCTCTTCTGATTTTATCCTCTCTTGTGAATCTCTTATAATTTCTTTGCTATTGTTTTTTTTCTTTAACTGAATTTTACACATTTATATCTGGTAATCTGTAATTTGAAGTTAGCATCATGTAATGCAGCAACCACTGTTGAATTCAAATTAATGTGTCTAGTGAAATCTTGTATCATCTTTAATGTTATTTTTATCACTATTTGGCTTTCTTTTAAAATAAAAAGAGAAAAAAAAGAAAATGTCAAACATATTCATTTGCATGGTACAATCTCCCAAGTAAACATCATTATTAGGTATTGCAAAAGCATACTCTGATAAAAAAGTTTTAAAAAGACAAGATATATAAGTGTTGCTGGGAGTGAAATAAAAACTTTATTGCATTATTTGAAGAAATGTAAACTGTTAGAATCATTATAGAGAAAATTATGTAAGTTCTTCAAAAAAACTGAAAATAGAACTCTATGATAGTACCATAGTAGCTATACCCTAAGTGAAATAGATCAATGTCCTGAAAAGATATCTGTACTTTCATAGTAATTTCAGCAGCATCTCTCCATAGCTGTCCATTGATGAATGAATGGAAATGAGATTGCATATATTATCTATACACAGTCAGCATGTGCGCATGTAATTAAATAGGATCCATAATAAAAGAGAAAAGAATCTAGGTTATCATACTTGACAGCATATACTTGCCCCTTGGTATTTCTTTGATGTGAAGCGTGATGGTTCCTTTCCCATCTGTGGTTTTAGTTATTTGAAACTACTTTCTTTATCTTCTTCATAATTTATTTTACAGTTTGTTAAAAAAATATCTTTTTCAAATATAATCTTCTGGGCCGGTGACATAGCTCAGTGGACTAAGTGCTTCCTTATGCAAGAGCAGGAATGGGGGTTCCATCCCTGACATCACATGCTACCCTGGCTTCTACCCTAGATACACTGAGCCAGCCAGTGAAACTGGATATGGTGGCACATACCTGCAATCTGTGTTGGGGGGGGCAAAAACAGGAGGATCAGTGTGAGTTCGAGCTGCACAGTGGAGCCTTATACCAAAAAAAAAAAAAAAAAAAATATATATATATATATATATATATATATATATATATATATTCTGTATATCTATTATTTATATGGACTACTTTTAATATTCTGTTAGATTTATTTCTGGTCTAATCTTTCTTTCTACTAATCTTGGATTTGGTTTCTTCTTGAATTTTCTAGCTCCTTGAGATACAACAATAGTTTGCTGTTTGAGAGAGCGCTTTTCTCAAGGAGCACTAATAGCATTATTCTGTGACCTTAAAGGTTCTGACTTCCATTCTCTTGTGCTTCAACAGTACTAAACTTTTTCTTCTTTGTCTCTTCATCAATCAATTGATTGTTCAATAGTAAGTTGCCTAAATTCCTTCCATTTTTATAATGCCTATATTTATTTTCTCAATTTCTGATTATTTTTATTACTGACTCCTAACTTTATCACACTTGATCAGAAAAGTTACATTACATGTTTTTCATTTTTAAAATTTGCGGAGACTTGCTTTGTGGCGAATCACATCATCAATCCTCGAGAATATTCTATGGGTTTATAAGAAGAATATATGATTTACAGTTATTGGGTAAAAATTTCTATGGATATCACTAAGGTACATAGACTATAATTAAACTTTACTGCTATGTTGTTGAAATCCTACCATTTACAAACAAATGGTTGGGTCTTATTTAAGTTAAATAATTGAGACTTGGAAAAGACATACTCTGCATGATCCCAGTATTATGCAAGTCTTAAATAATCAAATTAACTGAAAAAAGAATGGAAGAGTAATTCCAGAAATGTAAATTTGAGTGAAAAGGGAAATTGTTGATCAGTTGTAAGATGAATATGGGGTAGGTAGTTTAAGGTAGCTTAACAATGGCAGCTACAAATGTGTACTGCTTCTAATGTCTTATCAATTATTGCTGTACCTCCTAAAAGTGGTACAAAATTCAAGTACCTACAGTATTTGAACTGGCATCAAGTATGAAAAGGTCCTTTAAAGACTTCTCCAAATACAGCTTCTTTAACTGCAATGGAACAACCATCTCTGACAAAACAAAACTAAAAAGGGGGATATAAGGACCATTTTGTTCATATATATATATATATATATATATATATATATATATATATATGATACACAGCTACTTTGTCTTAGTTCATTGAGAAGAAAAGTTTGTACTAACATTGTTTAGACAAGATATTACGTCTGTATTTTGTCCTCTGAATAACCACTTTAAAGAAAACAATGTGCAAAGTATTAATTGTTGTAACTGTCCTACTAACCTGATTTGAAACTGTTTCATTGCTATTTTATCTTTTTTCTCACTAAAATAAATAAAGAAATTCATTTAAAAGAAAAAAGAACGGCAGCTGCAGTAAAATTTTCTCATTCAAAACAAATTTGCTAAGATTGTAGATCATGAAGTGCTTTTGTACGTTCACTTGGGAAATGGAAACTCTAAGGTGATGGTACAGTGTTAGCTCGATTTGGCAATCATCATTTTATAAACACACATACATAATTATCATTTTATATACTTTAAAATTATATAATGTTTATTTGTGAATTATACCCCAATAAAAATGCTAAAATAAATTTTAAAAACTGTGATACATGATGAAGCATGACCTATGTTACAAAAAATACGTAACTTTTGTGTCTGACAAGGTCATTCAGGCCCCCTCAGAGTTTAACTGGAACCATGTACTGTGGTTTTCAAAATTTTTGTCAGTGTCAGCCATCTGGATGTATCACCGCTATTGTTTGACCATTTTTCTCTCTGTGGAGGCCTGAGAGAATGTTGTCTCTCTAGGTGACTCTCCTTAGGCACACTGAACAACATCAGTCATTTCCCTCTATGACTCCATAATCTCCTTGAACTGGAAATTAGGGACTCCACTGAGTTATATGAGGTTACAGTACAGGTTCTTTTATGTCCTGTGTTCTTACTGACCTTGAAGGGCTAGAGCCAAAATATTAGCTATACTTGTGATCCCTTCTTTTTCTCTAATAATTCTGACTGCTAACTTAAGTTGTTAACTATCCAGAAGGGAAACATAATGAAATTATTCTCTATAACGTAGGCACTTGAACTTAACATCACTATCTTTCTGAATATCAAATGGCTTACACATAAGACAGGTATTTTCCATCAACTGTTGATATTCTAAACTTTAAAACCCTTACAGAATATAAAAAAAGAACAAATACACATTGTTACACAGATATTTTTGAACTTAATCATTTATAAAATTGTATGGCTACACTTCTATAGCCTTTTTTCCTGGGTCTTAACCATCCAGCAGAAAAGTCTAACCACGAGGTATAAAAAAGAAATTCATGTTAATATGCTGGGTTGTAAAAGGTTCAAATCAACAACATCCAATAATGTCAGATGAGCTGATAATCCACTACTGTTATGGACTATTGGACTAAATATATAACTACTTTCTCCTTGCACAAGGAAAAGAAAGGTCTGTACTAAAGATGTTTAGCCAAGAAATCATGTCTGCATCTTGTACTCTGAACAACTGTGATGAAGCCAATATTATGCAATTTATTAACTACTATAAAATAATAATAATAAATAAAAAGAATAGAGCAAATATTATACATTATGAATAAAGCAAAGACAAATAATACCCATATTGATCAAATGTAAAATTTGAGCCATGTTTTAATACTGACTAGCAAAAACAAAGTATACAAATTATAAATTTTGAAATTACTTGAGAGAGGTTAATGTAATTAAATACTAGATAATATTAAGCAATGGGTGAAAATGGTGGTGATTGTGATATGATATTATTGCTATGAGCTTTTGAAAGTGTATATCTGTTACCAACTTATATTGAGATACATGTTTGCTAATTATTAAGGTATCTGTGATGTTCTTTATTTATGATAAACACCCTCAAAAAGAGGAGATAGATAGATGACAGATGTTTCAGTTTTTATATGAAAATTGCGTAGAGAGGCAGTTTACGTAATGTCTTTAGAGAGCTTAAAATTTTAAAATTATTTAAATACTTGTTGAATCAAAGGGGGAAATTAAATTATAAAATGACTTTGGATGTGGTAAAAATGAGAACATTATTAAAATATGTTGTTACAAATGCATAAAAATATGAAGCACATTCTCCAATTACCCTTGTAACTTACCCTTGTAACCTTGTTTGATTGTGTTTCATGATCCACTTGTCACAGTACTTTAGTCTGTCTCTTTACTGGCAAAGTATGTGACCAAAACGGTTCTTGTATTTGATCACCTTAAATATCTTTATTAAAAATAAAAGATAATTTAGAAAAAATTGATATGTACAAGTAAACTTTTGAATTAAATAGCATAAAACTTAGAAAGAAAATAGTTTCTCAATAGAAAAGGTAGAAGAGAGACCAAGCCAGAAGTTAGTAAGGAAAAGAAAAACCACAGAAAGGGCAATCAAATACAAAACCTGAGTTTTAAAATAATAAAATAGCTAAACCTACCTTAAATAAAGTTATGGTAAGGTTAAGAAGTTCCTATTAGAAGTATTGCATGACAATAACCAAAATTGATTCTTAAAAAGAATATGATATAAATATAAAATATAAAACTTATGTAAGATGCAAATGAAACTCAAATTCCTTATTATCCCACAAATTAAATCTGCATTTTTGAAGCTCTTAAGATGCTGCAAACTCTATAGATTTGTTCAAAAAGTTTGATTCGAGTCAGTAGTTTTCAAGGGCACATGAAGCTGGGACAGTTTGGGGAATGTGTGTAATGGATGCATTCACATGAACCTCTGATCATTTCAGCAGCATTATGTGGAGCCACTTCAGATCACTAACAACATGACAGTGTGTACACTTGGTGACACGGACAGCTCTTGGCAATGCACAATCCAATTACACGTTAGTGTGTGTAGCTGCTTCTGGGTGTATGACCATGTATAATAAGCTTGGCATCAGAAGAAAGTTATTTACTGGCACTGCAACTGTCCTTAGTCATACATTACTCTAAAGGGCACTTGTATTGCTGTAGTGTGGTTCATAGTGCTGATTTACAAAATAGTCATTAGAAGATACAGTCCAGAAAACAGTGAATTTTCAGGAAATAAAATCTTAAATAAAAAATAAAAAGGTGTTTTTTCCACATGGTCCTATGGCACATTGCAAGACAACCACATGGCATAAACAGGGCCTAAAATGTTGCTATGGTGGAAGAGTTCCTTCCTCTCACAAACTCACAATGATCAATGAAATTCACAACTGAAGAAGGCTTTGTAGGCACTTTCCCCACTTAGCAGGGATATGAAAACTACTTTGATATAAAAGGTGTACTCCTATAATCCTCTGAATGTTCATCCTTTATCTGAACCCCAATGTTTTATACAAAGAATTATCCTACTCATAAGAAGGCCCCAACAAGGACATCATGAGTTCCACCACTGCTGGCTGATGGAACCCACAAAGCTTGTGTCAGTGTTTTATGAAATTATAAGATTAATCTTCTGCGAAGAATGGATGATATAGGTAGTGGGAAGGGAGACCACGGAGCCGATGTTAGCAAAGCCTTACATTCTTTACCTCATTACACCACTATCAATTCAGTGAGAAAATTATGGCCCACACTGCCTAATTGCTAGTTGGAGGGTCATTCAGAATAAATTTCCCTCATAAGAATAATGTTACCCAAAGGGGACATATCAAGCAGTACTGGGCCATGGTGAATACTGGGATCAATTTTTTTAAAAGTTCATCAGTGTCCTCGACAATACTATAAAAATGCTATAGGTTAGCAGAGATATTTAACAACATTCGAGTTGAAATAAAAATTCTAGACAATACTAGTAATGAATACAATGGATTTCAACAAGAATGAGGTGAGACTATCTTTTAAAAAGGGAAAGGTTTTTTTTTTATTAGTCTGAAATATAGAATCATTCATTATGAGCAAGTGTAACAGAAAATGTTTCTAAGTAAAGAAGAACATGAATTAAGCTGTGCAGAGAGGTGTGTTTGAGTACAGTACCCACAAGTCAGGCAATTGGCTGGGCATGTAAAGAGAATATAGGATACTCAGATGTACTCTTAAAATATATGGCAAATGTGAAACATGGAGGTGACTATAAAAACAAAGTAGTCCTAAAGGACTATTCTCTATAAGAAGAAGTATATTTCACGTGCATGCAGAATCATCAACTCTGAATATGATTCAGGGCCCATTAGGAACCTGAAGCCCTCAGGAGAGCCTCTAGTTGTTGGTGTTGCAGTATGACGGATATCATACGACCGCACTTGTTCTGTAGGTTTTGACAGAAATAATAATTTAAAACCACATCCATCTTTCCATCGTTTCGAGAGGGTCGATCTGCTGTGCCAAGAGGGAGAAACTAGGGGAGTCGCACCCCTGAGATTTTTACCGAAATGCTTTCCTAACAGCACCATAGAATAAAAATAAGTAAAAACAGCAAAAAAATGCTACCTGGTCGTAATTTTGGTTAGAAATAGTGGACAATTCATTTGCCCAAAAGGAATTGGGAGGAGGATATGGTCGATAGAAGACTATATTATTGGAAAAGAATTGCTTGCACAAAAAACCTTTGGCACTTTGAAAAATGGCTCTCAAAATCCAGAAGTGAAAACCTCATTACTCTTTTCATTTACTCAACATGTTGTATAAGCAAAATTTGTCGCTTTCTGGGTAGAGTGATGGGGCTAGTTTAGAAGAAGTTAGGATTGCCCCTGCTTTTCAGGGGCCACCAAAATAGAGGCAGAAACACATACCAAGTCACTTATACCAACGTTTGTGCCAGGATACAAATAACTATAACCACAAAAGAGAGATTTTGGGCATATAATATACAACACATGAGGGAAGCGGACAGAAATCAAAAGTAGGGAAATTGTATTAATCTCAGAATTACAGTAATTATTTTGGATGAAGCAACAATGACCAGTAATCAGACAAGTTGATGCAAAGTAGATAGGACAATACTGTGAAAGATGTTCAGTTATAATAAAGGAGCCTGAACTCAACTGAATAAAGTGATAACTTTAAATGTTCTTATGTGATTAATGCAACTGTGATGCTAACTAGGAGAACCAGATTTGAAAATAGTGAGGAAGTCACTGCAGTGCTAGAGGCAGAAGATACGAGGAGAAAAATGGTGGGGTGTAGAAGATGAAAATGGACTGTGTGGGGGGAATCCTGTAATGTAAACATAAACTGAAGAGCATAGGAAGACCGCAGCACCAAGGGTTGTGCAGTGTGTGGCAAGAACATGGTTGTAAATAACAGAAATAGAGGACCGAAAGGGAAAATGATTTCATGCAGAATAATCAGTCCTTGAGAAAAAAAAATTAGCAAGTTCTCCAAGGAAAAATGACCCTTGCCAGGCCTTCCCTTTTTGCTTCCTATTAACCCATTTATGCCAAAGACTACATGTTTTTGAATGTTTGCATGAAATTCATATATCTTACCTAGAAAAACTCAAGGAAAAGAATTTGAAGGGGAAACATTTCAAACATTCCAGTGTTATGAATATTTCAAAAATGGATCACTGGCATTGGTGAGTTAGGTGATGGACATGTCATTGCCCCGCCTCCCATATTTTTCCTCTGATAATTTACTCACTCTCAGTTCTTTCATTTCATATCCATGCTTCTACTATTCTAACATCATCATCATCGTTCACCTAAGCTGCAAACTAATTCAGCTTCTTCCTACTGAGTAATTCCACCAGGACGACCCAAAACTTACACATTCACAAATTAGTTTATCTTTCTATGAAATTACTCTCTACTTGGTTTTTTATAAAAGTGCCTTGTGCTCTCTTATCATTCTGAGTATCCCTCCTTAAAGGACACTATCATAAAATGTTAACTTTCTGTCTTGTGTCCTGGATTCTGTTCAATACAAACAAACCAATTTGCATATTATTACATAGGGTCCTAATAGAAATGTTTTTCAAAAAAATTTTTTATACAGCTATATATCTTAGGAGTTATTTCCATGGCAGTATAAACACATTTATCACTTTCTCTGTAACAACTAATACTAATATAATCTATCTACACCATAAGTTACTTAACTTCTCCCTGCCTAGTGAACATTAAGTTACATGTTTTTGCTGCTTATAATTGTTACAAATGCATGTCTGTGTGTGTGTGTGTGTGTGTGTGTGTGTGTGTCTGGCTCAGCCTGCCCTGGATGTGGGCTAGTATGCCATATGGTACCAGGGATTGAACTGAAATCCTGAGCTTGCCTAAGCCAATACTTTAAACTGCTGAGCTATCTCACCAGCCCCAAAAGTATATTCTTGCAGGTAAATTTGTGCCTGTATGTGAACATTACTCTAGCATAGAGTCAGAATAAGAAATTACCTAGTCAAAAGTTACATATAATTTATACATTTTATGAGATCTAGAAAACTGTCTTCCAAATACACTTTGGAGAACAATAGCTATTTCCACACAATTCATCAGAAGAGAACATTTTCCGTCTTCCAAAATGCTTTTCCCAAGCCAAGCAGTGCACATGTGTACTTTCAGTCCTCAAGAGGTTCGGGTAGAAGGGTGGGGGCTCTGAAGCCATCACTGTTGCACAGCAATAACCTCCCTTAATAAAAAAAAAAAAAGATTTATTTTTTTCTTCGTATTTTTATAATTCTTAACAGAGTTTAACATTTTTCTCAAGTTATGATCCATTTGACTTTTCTGTGAATTTGTCTATCTTTTCAAAGGCTTCTCCATATTACTATGAAACACTTCTTTACATTTTCTGGTCCTCCTGTGCTATGTATCACTAAATGTATTGAAAACTCATCAAAATGCAAAAACAACTATACTGCAGTAATGTAACTGTGTGAAGAATAAGTTATGAAGTAACCACATGAGCCAATAGAGCTAGAGAAACGTTTGAATTTTGACTGTGTAATTCAAGTCTGCCTAAGCTTTTGTAATTTGTTGTCATCACAGTTTTCTTTCTGTTTTCACTCAAATACCACAGGAAATATTCTGGGACCCCAAGCTGCTAAGGCTTGCAGCTAGCTCATTTCAGTAATTCCAAGAGAATCCTCCTTGGTCGGCAGCACTTGTATCACCCTGCTCAGGGAAGATTCGGCAGGTGGATGTAAGAAAGACAGCATGCTTTGTCTGGGAATATTGCCTCTACATATCATTTCCTGAGAGAGTAACTTTCTCCCTCACTAGCTGTGTTATTTCTTACATGTTCACTACCTTATCCTTGCAGATGATAATAAGGATTTTTTTGATAAATCTATTTGGAAAAAATGAACAAAAAACATAATACGATAGCTAAGTGTGTCTTACTAAAACTCAATTGATTACAGGTTTTGGAATCATGAGATTTTGCCACTTTTTTTTTCTGTTTACTCATTCAAGTGTTGATGACTTTTGGGTTATTTCCAGTTGTTAGCTCTTATAGATAAAGCTACAATAAGCATGTATGCACAGTCTTTCTGAGAACATATGTTCAAGTATCTCTTGAGGAATCACCAAAGATTAGGTTAGCTACATCATAGAGGTGATGCACCTTGCCTTGCTACAAGATTGTATAGTGCTTTTTAAATTCATAGAATTTTACAATTCTGCCAGTACTGTGTGTAAGTTGAAATTATTGGAAAGATATCAATCTCCATTCTAATCTGTTAGTTTTAATAGATATAGATTACTTACCGTTATTTCTCTCCAATTCCTAATATTTACAAATTGTTCCTTTATTTTTTCTGATAAAGCAGGACAATTTTAATAGTTGTGCCAATTATAAAAAGAGAAAAGAATAAAGATATGAAAAAATAGTAAATGAAAAACAAAATTACAACAGATAATATCAAATCAATCGCCAAAAAATGAAGTAGTTCATTAGAAGGACCAGTAATAAAAGTCTGAAGTAACAGTAATAAAACTTTGAAAAGAAAATAATCATTTGCATATTTTTGACTGTAAACAGTTTACTATAAACTCTAGAGTCATAAAAATGATTGAAATAGGGTTGACCTCATAGCTCAGTGGACTAAAATGCCTGCTTAGGCAGAGTGCAACAGCTGGGATTCAATGCCTGGCATGCCATGCCAGCCCCACCGCCTGGGCATGCTGGAAAGGTGATTGAAACTGGACTTGGTGGCACACACCTGTAATCTCAGAGTTTGGGAGGCTGAAAACAAGAGAACCGTTACAAGTCCATTCTACATAGTGAGACCCTGTAGGTCCTGTAAACCCTGTAGACCCTGTACTAAATACATTTTTAAAAAATGATTAAAAGAAGTTCATTTGGCCCTAATAATCTATTACTTACCCTCTCATATAAAACAACTGAAAATATATGAAGTGATGTTTTGAACTATACATATGTAACATATAATATATGATATACAATCTGTATTATATATTATAATTATAATATGTAATATATGAAATTATAATATATATAAAACATGAGTATGTAACTATAATATATACATATATGTATATATTATAATATAATATTATATATTATAATATATATAAAACATGAGTATGTAACTATAAAAACACACATATAACATATACATGTATATATATAATATATATGCACACACACACATCAGGCTTGATACTCTTAAATATGTAATGGAGCAAAACAAACATTTGTTCTTTCAAAGGCCTCTGCATAAATATTCATAGTAGCATTATGTATAAGAAATATAATGAGACAAAAATAAGTGAGCCCTGTAATGACTCACTTTAACTGTGCTGAGTCAGTTTCCCATCCACAGACAATGAAGCAAAGTTCATGCCGGGCGTGGTGGTGCACGCTTGTAATGCCAGCACTTGGGAGGCTGAGGCAGGAGGATCGGTGTGAGTTCGAGACCAGCCTGGGCTACCAAAGTGAGCTCAAGGCCAGTCTGAACTGCAGAGTGAGACCCTGTCTCAAAAAGACAAAAAAAAAAAAACAAAGTTCATGTGGTGCTCAGTGGGCTACATGAGTGGAGAGAACATTTGATATTGTAAGGAGACCCAGAAAACTGAAGATTTTAGTACAGAGTAATAAGGAAGAAAAATAATCACTCACAAAAAGAAAATGCCAAAGAGTGAAAGAAGACAACTTAAATATTCACCTAATAAAAATAATTAAGAGACACTGGAAGATACAGAGAAAAGTACATTGATCTTAGTTCAGCCCACAATGTTAGGAGGATATGCTGGTTCTTTAAGTGGAGGAGCCGAGTTATGCATCTCCCTTCGAAGGGGAAATTAGGATCCCAGCAACTTCCTGTTCTTATCCCTTTCATATTTGGTCATCATGAAATAAAAAGTCTTTCCTTACCATGTACTCTTGGTGTGATTTCCTACCTCACAGCAGGCTCAAATGCAACAGAGGAGAAAGGCCAGTCCCTGGTCCTCCGGAACTGTCAACCAAAATGAATCTTTTCGGTTTCAGTTTGACTATCTGGGGTATTTTGTTTTAGTAACAAAAAACTAACAACTAGTTTTTTTAAAGAATTAGAAAACACCATGAGCAATGATAAATAACACTAAAAATAAATGTCAAAGAAAATTCCCCAAACAAAAAAAATTGCTAAGAACAGATAAAGAATGTGAATGGTTCTATTCAAGTAAAAATTGAATTTTATCAAAACCTAATGAAGTAACAACATCAACTCACAAAAAAGAGAAGCAAAGGAAAAATAGTAATCTTTTATGATGCCAAACTAACCTTACTAACAAAATTTAAAAAGAATTATGAAAGCAGAGAAAATAAAACTAACCTCCATTTTGACCACAGATGTACAAGTACTAAACAAAATAGTCAGGCAACCAAATCTATCAAAATATTTAAATGAAATGTCAACAACATGAATAAATACCTCTCTTAGTATTTAAATATTAATATATGCACTTTACCACACAAACAGAATAATAAAACAAAATTGCGATATATAAATCTTAACAGATAGTATTAAAAGTAAAAACTCCACAAATATTATATACACATTTTCTCTCTCTCTCTCTCTCTCTATATATATATATATATATATATAATATATATATTATATATAATATATATATATGAACATATATATATATATATACATATATATATATGTTCATATATATATATATGAACATATATATTTTAGGGAAGGGTATCAGGGTGTTCAAGGTCTCATTACCATATTGGACTCATAGTGATCCACCTGTTGACAGCCTCCAAGAGCAGGGTTTGCTAATGTGCACCACCACACCCAGCCTCAACTGCCATTTCAGCACACCCCGAGGGCGTGGCTGCATGGCAGGTCTGGGTATCAAACCCCTGGCCCCTGTGCCTGCTTGCAGCTACTTTAATCTGCTGAGCTATTTGGCCAGCTCTAGATGCACACTTAATAGAAACTCAATTATATGAAAAGAAACCCTCATGATCACTATGGAAAATATGAGTGTTAATAATGACACAAAAAGGCTGGGGAGATAGCTCTATGGCACAAGTGCCTGCCTGGCAAGTGAAAGGTTGTGAGTTTGAACCCCACTCTGGCCCCCAGAACATAATAATAATGACACAAAAAGTTTTTCCCAATGTTAAAATCAGGATGCACCTTTGCAGTAAAAATTTGATAATAAACTACAAGTTTCAATTGGAGCAACAGAACAAATAAGGAAATGAACAATAAGGATTAAATAAGAAGAAAATATGTGACATAACATTCCAAACCCAGAAAATTCAAAAGAATGGATATATCAGTAGTAATAATAGTAATAACAATAATAATAATAATAATAATAATAATAATAATAATAATAATAAATCAGCTACAAGAAGTTTGGCAAGGTGCTGAAATATAGAATAAACATGTTTTTCCCTACACATTGCCATTACTGAAATAGAAAGTGATATTTCTGAGCAATATTATAAAAGCACAGACATTTATCAACATATCCAACAAAGCTTGGTGGGGTCAGCTTTATTTCATGCTCACACAAAGACATACATGTACTGTATGATAAAAAGTGTCTAGGATTCTACAATGGAAAGAAATTAATAGAGATAAAAATTAGGGTATAGCATGATCAAAAGTGAAAAGGTTCAAGGCTCAAACATAAATTCCAAAATTTTAGGGGTTTGTATAGATTTTTTTTCATTTTTTTTCATTTTATTAATTTTAATAAGAAAAAATAACAGAGACAATTTCAAAACACGTTAGTAGGATAGCTGCAATAATTAACAGAATGGATACTTTGGTCTTCATAGTAGTTTCTCAGAGTACAAGATGCAGACATGATAACTTTTCTAAAAACTGTTAGTACAAATATTTCTTCTCATTGAACTAAAAGAAAGTAGTTGTATACATAGAGCACTATTCCATAATAGTAGTGGGTTATCAGCAGAACTGCCAATGTCAGAAGTTGTTGACTTGAGCATTTTACAATTCAGTACATTAATCTGGCTTCACTTTTTATACTTCATGGTTAAACTTTTCTGCTGGGTGGTCAAGGCCAAGTTAAAGCAAGACCTATGTAACAAAATGTAACTTTTGTATCTGACAAAGTCAGTCAAATCCCCTCAGGATTTATCCTGAAACCATGTACAGCATACATTCTTAAAAATTTACCTTCTCACAGAAAATAAAAAATAGCAGCTTACTATAAAATACTAATTCACTCCAGAGATCCAAGAATTATGTCACATGGTTGTCATTACATAATAATTAAGACTACATCAATTGAGTCAGTCTACATTTGGCTCTCTACTCTTATTGTAAATTTGTGAACAGATTGCCCCATCCAATGCATAAATATGTACACACAGTTGCAATTTTGGAGAGGAATCTCATTCAATATTAACATCGGTTTGAGAAATTACATTTCTTTTTATCCATGCATTTCATTTTTTATTTTTATATTTCCTATGTGTGCTTAAAGTTTCTTAATTGTCCTTGTCAAAACTACCACATTTGTGGCTGATGAAGAGAAGATATGGAGACCTTTTTCTAGCTTCTCTTCCAGATTTTTAACAACTAAAGTGTATAGACCAAAAAGTAGAGAAATAGCGGGGCTAAAAGGATAGCCGGTATTTTAGCCCTAGCCCCTCAAGATCAGTGAGGATTCAAGACATAAGAGAACTTCTGCTGAGACATGCTGTAACTCAGTGGTGTCCTTAATTTTCTCATCAAGGAGATAATGGGGCCACAAAGGAAAGGGATTGACAATGTATTGTGAGCCTAAGTAGAGTCGCTTAGAGAGAAAAAATTCTCTCAGGCTTTAACAGAGATTAAATTGGTCAAGCAATGATTCACTCATCCAGATGGCTGACACTAACAAAAGATGTACAAATCATTGTACATGGTTTCAGGGTAAATCCTGAGGGGATCTGTGATGTTGTCAGACACAAAAGTTACATGTTTTGTTATATAGGTCTTTCATAATTTGGCCTTAACCAGAAAAGTGTAACGATGAGGCCTAAAAGTAAAGCTATATTGATATGCTAAGCTATAAAATGCTCACATCAACAACTTCTCACATTGCCAGCTGTGCTGATAACCCACTACTATTATGGACCATTGGATTATGTTGGGGAGTTTTGTTGAATTCAAGTACCTACAATCTTTGGTCTAATATCAAGTATGCAAAAGTCCTTTAAAGACTTCTCCAGATACAGCTTCTCTAACTGCAATGGAATACCCATCTCTGACAAAACATAACAAAAAACGGGGATAAAAAGAAAAGACCATTTGAAGGGGCCAGGGAGATAGCTCAGAAGCACAAGTGCCTTCCTGGCAAGTGTAAGGTCCTATGTTTGATCCCTGGCTCTGGAAAAAAAGAAAATAATAACGTGTGTGTGTGTGTGTGTGTGTGTGTGTGTGTGTGTTTGCGTGTGTGACAGAGAGAGAAATACATATGTAATACAAGATAGTTAGGATAGATATGTAGCTACTTTCTCTTAGTTCAATGAGAAGAAAGATTTGTACTAATAGTGTTTAGATAAGATAGCATGTCTGCATCTTATCCTCTGAATAACTGCTACAAAAAAACAATATGCAATATATTAATTATTGCAACTGTCCTACTAACCTGTTTTAAAATTGTCTCATTGCTATTTCTTATTAATATTAATAAGATAAAAGAAATCACAAGAAAAACAAGAAGGACAAAAACAAAAATTGAATCTTTCTGGAGAATAAGTGGTAATATGCAATAATATGTTCAGTCTTACATATATATGTTAACTTGAGCAACAAATTTGATGATAAAAATATATAATATATCAACCATTGTTAATCAGCTATTCTTGTTCTGAGCATTTGTAACATATGTATCATTGTATGTTACCCTGTTTCTGCCATTGTTTCTGATTTTTGTTCTTGCTTTTGTCTTTTACTTTTCAAAATAAAATGATAAAATTAAATTTAATTAAAGATAATTTAATTATCTTCCAAAATAGAGTTACATCAGAATTTTTTCATTACTATTATCATATTAGTTTATTTTGTTACCATAACAAGATACCAGAGAGAGAATAAAACTTTACAAACATGTCTCTCTATTGTCTTAGTTTCTCATTTACATTACCATTACCTAAGTGTGTTCTAGGGAACAATGGGCCTGGAGTTACTTAGGAAGATAATGATTTCCAAAGCAAATAGATTATGAAAGCACTGTTTTCTCTGTACTGGTCTTAAAAATTCATATTATAATCAGAAAAAGACATTATATGTAAAATCAAAGTATAAATACAATAAAACACTTTCTTTAGCAGTTTCTTAAAATATTTATTCATAGGCTCTTTCATTATTAATTATATTTATTAAACTGAAATTTCCATGAATAACCCTATAAAAGAAAAACTCTCAAGATTTCTCAACATAGGGCCACGGAGATAGTTCAGTGGCCTAAGCTCCTGGTTAGGCAAACACAAGGACTGAGGTTCAATCCCTGACCCAACTGCTGTGCTGGGCTCATGCCCGGAAGCACTGAAATGGCCACCAATTTTGGGCATGGTGATGCATGCCGGTAATCCCAGTGCTGATAAGGCTAAAACAGGAGGATCATTATGAGTTCAAGCTGGGTAGTGAGAGCCACATCATATGCAAAAAAAAAAAAAAAAAAAAATCCTCAGAATAGGCAGTGTCCCAGGTGTTTCCTACCTTCATACCTACTTCCCATTGAAAGTCTTCTCAGACAATTTCCCTGGATAATATCCATCTCCAACTGGAAGTCATTTTATCAACCCCCATAACACATCTTTGTACCACTTTTAAACTGTAAATTTTAATTTTCTATCAAGGGAATTCAAGTTCCTTTTAAAAAAAGAAGTCTCAGTTAAATCCAGAAAAATACTTGGAATATAACGAATGTTCAAAAAGCATACATGTTTTCAACCTATTTATTTTTCACTTAATATCTGTACATAAAATTGTATTAGATGTGGTTAAAGATATGCAATGCATTAAGCAGTTAACAATCATGAAGGTTGTATTATCTTGGAAAAATGTACAACGTATTTGCAAACGCTATATAAAGCCATAAATAAAAATAGGAAACATTGCTTTAACTTACATTGTACAGCCTGTGGTCCTTGAAGAGAGCAGAGAAGAAACAGTTCGTGTCAAACTGGCCTTAGCAGTTAAAGCATCATGAAAAATGTGGAATTTCACAGAGTCCTAACCAGAAGACACGGACCCAAAGCAAATACATTCTTTGTCAGCAAAGGAGCCCAATGTCCTGTGCTACCTAGTCCTCATATCTTCCAAAATTTCCTAGAATCCAGTTTGCTTCACACAGGCATTTGTTCGAACAAGTACCTTTTCCTCAGCACTAGCTCACTTACTAGCTGTTCAACAAGTTAAGAAAAATAGGGGCTGATTAGGAAATTAAGCATGCTGGAGAACAAGGGGAAATTTTTAAGAAAGCATATTTGACTATGAAATTTAAGCTAGGAAAATATGTTTGCATCAGTGCAGGTAAAGAAAACATATCATAAATCAGTTGTGGGTTCATGGCAAACAAAGTAGCAAAACAGGAGAAAGCCTAAAACCTTGAAGTTCTTGAAGTAAGACTGTGGATAACCTGGCAAAAAGAAGATATTTATAATGATATAAATATGTTCCACAGAATTCTCAGTCACTTTTACATTCCAAGAGTGGTGCATTGAGAACTACGAGGGAGAGTTCAGAAATGAGCCTGACAAATGAGTTCTTAGTGTAGTGTTGCCCATAGGATTTATGTATTTCCAGGGCATAAAACCTCACCTGAAAGACAGTCAATGCAGAAATCCAATATGTTGGTCAAATAGCAGTCTAGTAAAAATTGAATGACAGAATAGAGAAATTATGGCACAGTGTTCAACAAATCCTGGCATATGTAACCTCTTCCAGATATTTGGTCTCTTCCTCAGGTCTCTTTCCCTAAGGCAAGCTCTCCATCTTACATTTCATCTTTCCATTGTAGCCCCAATCTGTATTACTCAGGTCAGCAAGGACTAAGGATTGGACAGAATGGGTTACTTTCATCATTTAATGCCACCTTTAACACCTGTGTATCTGTTCCTTCATCATCCTGAACCTACATGGTGGGATCTGTATGATGTATGCTGCAGTGAGAAAGGAGTCAGTATGCAAACTGAGACATCTGGGAGAACGGGGCCATAACCAGGAAGAAAATTTTAGACAGTGTTCCAGATAAAGGAAATGATGTATATTAAGGCCTCACTATGAGATAAAGCGCAATGTGTTTTAAAAATTACAAGGCTGTTAATCTAATTATAGCATGCATTTAAAAAAAAGCAGGTAGAAAATGTGGACTTTGGAAACTGTGATAAAAACCATGTAGACATTCTCTGATCCTAAATAGAGTAGGAAATAATTTAAAACTCTAAATACTCACCTCTTTTATCATCTACCTCTTTTTTGCATATACAGAATGAATATATTTGCTTTAGAATTTTGGACTTAGGAACTACGATCTTATAGAAATAGCAATTTAATTTACAAAGACTGCAGCTTCCAACAATCTTCTTTGTTTCATTATTACACATAAAACAATAAAGACTTTTCAAGGAATATGAAAATCAATAAAATACTGACTTTTTAGTACTCAATGTATTTCCAAAGTAATTTTGTTCATTTAAAATATAAAAATGTAATAAGCCTAATTGGTTCATTCATAAAATGTCCATGTACTATCTATTAAATTTTAAAGAATAGTTACTCAGACAATTACAAATTTACTAGAAGAATCATCTTAATGTGTGGTAAATTAAAATACAAGCTGCTAAACTATAAGAAATAAGTTTTAATTCTTTCCAGTTTAGAAAAAATAAGCAAGATTGTCAAAACAGAAGAAATCATCAGTATTATATTATGACAAAAAAGTTATTATATTTTGTTGAATCTCTGTCTTTCAGTACGATATGAAACACATAGACAGCTACCCTTTTCAGAAAGGAAATAAAAGCATGTGGTTAATATTTTTACTGTGTCACCGACAATTGGAGAATAAGAAGAGCTATAAGGATAGCCAATATTTTGGCCCTAGCCCTTCAAGGTCAATAAAGACCCAGGATATAAGAGAACCTGTGCTGTAATATCCTATAACTCAGAGGTGTCCCAAATTTCCTGGTCAAGGAGATTATGGGACCTCAGAGGAAAGGGATGAATGAACTGCAGTGCGTCTAAGGAG